>JAVHNF010017219.1:8630-19003 GCA_034783455.1 Micropsitta finschii | reverse complement strand
CTTTGCCTTTTGGTCACCCACTCCAGCTAAATGTGACATGCCCAGTATAAGCTAGTTCTGCTGACTGCTTCAGTAGGCACCTGAGACATTTTGGAGAGAACACAGAAACTGTTTCAGGCTGAGATGGGTCATCAATTTCCACTGACCCTACAGGGATGGTTCCAACTGGATATCTCCATTTTAAATAGCTAAAGTTAGGTGAAATGAGTCCTTCCCTCAGTAGATGTTGTAAGACTGATCCATCTTTTATTTGCTGCTTCTTATATGCTGAGCATACAGCTGGACAGAGCAAGCTGTGGCAGTTCCTGGGCTGTTCTCAGAAGTTTTGCATGTGTTTGGTGTAAGGTCTTAATTGTAGTTCTTTCTGGGTGGATCAGGTTGTTAAGGCTCACCTCCTTTGCTGAAGGCCAGGATCAAACACCAGCTCTTAGGCAGGGGAAAATAGCTAATTATACATTTATTCTCCAACATTTTGGCTGTCAGAATTAAAGCAAAATTGAAAAAACCTTGAAGCAGAAAATGAAAAGCAGCAGAAGGGTAAAAATTAGCAGATCACAAGAAAAAAAGAAAAGGACACAGTAAATATGACATTTTTATTTTAATTCTTTGTCTTCTACATTTGTGAAAATGTAGGTTCATTGAAACAACAACAAAACCTGCTTGTGAGAAAGGATCAGCTTTGGTTCTGATCTAATCTGAAACTATTCTGGGGGAAAAATGTTTTCTTGGAATGTTCCCTTTTGATATTTTCATGAAGAGTTTACTGTTTTACAATTCAAGCTACTGCTTTCATCACAGCATTTTAGTTAATTTCTAAAGTTAATAATTGATAGTTGCTAATAATTAATAATTAAATAATAGTTCAATGTATAGTTTAAACATTAGCAAAAATACTAGTATTATTTCCATGAAATATTTGAACAATTTAATCTTGGGGATTTCTCTTCATTTGTCTTCTTGTACAGCATTATTTTTCAGGTTTTTGGCTTTTTACCAAAACTCTAAAATTTCTCATGTGACAGGAAAAACATTTGTGGCTTGGCTTAATGGTTAAAATCTGAAAAGGTTTGTGGCTGAAATAATGGTCAGTGTTGCACTGTCAAATTTTGGGTGCACTTCAGTGAACTGCGGGTTGATGCTGCTTTCCATAGGAGCCTGGTGGATTTGCTGCTTGTTTTCAGGTCCGAGAGAATGATGTTAAAAATGCCTTAACATTTATAGAGCCACCTTTCCCGAGCAGTATGATTTAGACTGGAATTTACACCATTTGGCCTTAACGTTTGAGGACAAGCAGAGGATATGGATGTCCGCCCAGGCGATGGAGGTGTATAAACCGGCAAGTACAGGGAGAGTTTGTTTCTTGTTTTATAAATGCATGCTTAGTTTGGCTGGAGCTGCTTCTGAGTGTATTTAAAGTTTGTGATTAACACCTCTACCGACAGCAAGGGACAAATCAGGCAAGAATCTACAGTCAAGGTCCGCAGAAATAGCGGCAAACATGGGCTGAGATGTTACAAACATAACTAGTGCCACCTAAAGGTAGTAGGAAAGTAACCATTAGAGCTGTGGTCTGCTTCGCTGATGAGTTGCACCAGCGTAGCTTCTAGATTTGGTGGCGACGGTGGTTGCCTGAATTATTTGTAAGGTTTGTAAACAGGTTGTATTTCTTTGTTGTTTCCAGGTTTTTCTAGTATAGACATACTATTGCTCTAGGTAGTGACCTGAAGCTGCAGAAGTAAATGGGATAATATAGATGTTTGAAAGAGAAATATCCAAAGTGGTTTCCTTCAGGAAGGAAAAAAAACCAAACAAAACAACCTATTATTTCACATTTTTACATTTTAGCTAAAGGAAGTTGCAAACAACTTGAGATGCGGAGCAGGCACTTAGGTTTAGTCCTTCACAGGAGGACCAGAATAGAGCTGAGAGAAGCTGGACTAGAGTTGCCTGAAAAAGAAAACCAAAACCATCTTTAGAACCAGACTTAGGGGCACAGTAAACTTATAAGTAAAGTTTCAAGGGCTCTTCTCCATCTTTGCAGTCTGTTATGATTGTTATTACTATTTAAAAAAATAAATAAATCAGACCATACAAAATACTGGTATAACACTCCATCGCAATTAGGTAGGAATAGCTTAAGGAGCCCCACAGGTTTCACATCTAGCCCTGGGTGCTATTCCTACTTCCAAACTTTAGCAGTTTCTGTAGATCTTACATCACATTATTTTATATTTCTTTTATGTGAAAAATCTAGGGGATCAAGCAGGACAACATGAAACTCAGATCATGATGAGAGTTGCTAGAGAGGTTTCTTGCTCCTACTTCATGGGACCTTCATTTGAGGCCAAATATGTTGGCAGTTGCAGAACAAAGCCCTGGTTTCCTGTTCAGGAGAAATACTGAAATTGCTCTGAATGTTCCCACAGGTTACACGTAGATTTAGGCAAGCTTAGTGCCACTAAAAATGAGAACTAAAGTGATGCCAGATGTAAAATTCAATTGATTTTATATGTGGGAAACTCATTCAATAAAGAAAACGTATAGAAAAATATTAATTTCACCTTCTTTTTAATTATATTTATTATAATAATAATGGCTTAAAATTCTGAGTGGAAATGTGAGTCTGAAGTTGACCTTGTTCCTGTGCTGCTTTTTTTCACAGCTTTCAGCAGAGCTTTAATATTGGTTTTGCTGAAAGGTTTTTTTCCAGCATAGCTAAGGTATGTTGTCGTTTTTCTTTACTGCTTTTTTCTGTCTCTGTGTGAGGAATATGACATAACTGCCATGAGATTTTGTGTTGCCTTTCCTTGCTTCCTAGTGCTCATCCTTGGTATGTGCCGTGGCACGATTTTTTGGTCACTCTTCTGTTGTGTTCTACTTCCCTTTGTTGATGTGTACATACCACGCTTTTTACTACTCCTTGTCTTACTAGGACTAAAGATAAAAAGATTTTACTTTTCTGAACCTCAGGACATCCTCTCATTCTGATGCTTTGTGAGTTGTTGCTTTTTATTATCAGCATGAAGTGTATTATTGCCTGTCAGATAAGCCAGAGAAGAAACGTGACAGGCCTTTTGTGAAGCTTCAAGCTTTCAGTCTCTGATCACCTTCTCTCCACTGATGAAACCTGGAGCAGTTTTCCCATTTTTTTCTATGTCTTTGAAAACAAATTGGGCAACTGTTTTATTGGTGAGGACAAGTAGATGTCTTCTAGCTTGCCAAATAAGAAGGAGTGATCCTCCTATCTGTAGCAAGCACAAGTGATAGTTTTAGTAGAGTTGCTGCTAAATATCACTGTCTGGATTTAAGTGTTTGGACAAAGATTAGCTGCCAGTACAAAATAAATAGCATGAATGTTTAATCAAGATCTGTCGTTCCTCCTGGTCAGATACTGCTTTTTTTGTTTATAATGGAGACACAATGCCTACTGAGAAGTCCTATGACTCTTAATTTCATAGTTCTAAGCAAAATCCAATTCATTCCTCAGTACACAGTCAGGAGTGAAAGAAAAGAGACTTTAATAGGTAGGTAGATGTGTACTTTACAGTCCCTTTAAAAATTACATCTTTAAAGCTGGGGTCACGACTTTCAAAAGTACAGACATTTAGTCACTAGAGGGAGACATGATCTCGTATAACCAGAATTCCCACTGGGGGGAGGCAGATGTCAACCAGGCTGGAGTGCTACTGCCCAAGTGAAAGCCTGCTGATTTGTTAAGCATCAGGGGGCCGTGGGGATTGGAGGGAGTGAAAGAAGCCTCTAAGGACATGCCTGATCCTTTAGGGTGGCATCAGCAATGCCTTTACGTAAAACACATCTCACTCAGGTTCCAGTGAGAAGATTACCTGTAACTGAAGCAGGCAGAAAAGGCTTTAACCACATCTGCCATCAGTGCTGCTCTGTGCTACGCTGCTCATCTTTCTCCAAAGACTTGCTGGGCAAGACACTATTTCTCACCCCAGAGCAACATGGCTGGGTTGAGAAGTACAAGGTCAATGCAGAAAGTCCTGTCTCTCCTCAGGAGCTCTTTTACTGTCAGAAGTGAACTGGCACTTTTATCAGCTCCTGCTGCATGTTGTCCAATGTCTGTTCCCCGGCTGCTGCCTTTGGGCTGAGCAATGATGCTGCTTGGAGGAAGCCAGTGTGGGAAGGAGGTGCAGAGAAGGCCCCTGGACCATTTGTTGGCATGGGTGAGAGAAGACCTGCTTTCCTCTTGGTGCAAGACCCTGTAGGGGACAATCTGTGCAGTCACTTGGCTGCGGAGAGCAGTCTGCAAGGCTGGATTGACAGGGTCTCACCCCAGTGAGTTACTTTAAAATGAAAGCTTAGGTGCAAACATTAGAGGCAGATTTTGTGCCCACTGGAAAGTGCTTTGATCAAAGCACCAGGCCCAGCACAAAGTCTGCACAAGTATTATTATTCATCCAAAAAACAAACAGAGCAAGCCAAAGGCCCTGTCCACACTGGGATCAGGATTGGGCTAGCACCAACCATGTTGCTGCTGATAAAACCACAGGGAAACATCTCTACATCTGGAGCTTCTGTTCAGTGTTAATCCATACTGGGATTCTGTTTAATAATGTATTTAACTGGAGTACTGCAAATGTGTGGTAAATGACATTTTTACCATTACATTAATAATAGGTGTTATTTATCCTTTACTGCCCAGAAACATTTTAGGGACTGCTGTTAATATTTCCTCAAAATAAATGTTTATGGAATCATTAACTCTGGTTTTATTGGCCATATTTCTCACAAAGCTTCTGAGTCATGCCTTCAAGTCTGCTAGGATTTGTGATCCTATTTTCTGTTTGCTTTGTACATTTTGTCTGTCTGTGTAATTTGAAGAGAGAATTGTAGGGTATAAGATGGAGGCAAGTATTCTTTATTTTAATTAAAATGCTAACATAAGAAATTATCTTATTGAATGATTGTGTTGTAACATAGCCACTTGCTCTGCCATACAGTAGTTAAGTGTGATTTGATGCTTCCTCTAGAATGCTTCCTATTCTCCAGGGCTTATACTGTAGCCAAAAAAATCCCTTTAAACTGAATCTTGGCATGTGGAATCTCAGCTAAACTTCAGTGCTGCTTGAAACTTAAAACTTTGCTTTCCCATGTTCAAGTAGCTTTGGGACACTACATCTGGTGGTTTCTTGTACCATTTCTTTGTGGAGTGATTGAAGAGCTGAACGTCTTTCTAATATTAAAAATGAAATGTTGCTGGCATAAATTCATAATGGCAATTCATTATGCTGATTGCGGAAAAAGCCGTAGGCCAGATGAGTTCTAGGCGGGTATACATATATCACTGCACACAAGGAAAAGTTAATTCTTTCTCTGGCAGGTTTTGTCCATGTTGCCCATCCTAAATGGAAGTCTCTCACCATTTGTGGAGTTCCCACGACACAGGCTCCATAGCTGACCCTTGTCGGACACAGGGGTGTCTGCTAGCTGGACATTTGGTCTGATCCAAGCTTAAGCTGTTGTCTCTTTTCAGCAGCACAGTGAACTATTGGAGAGTCTTGACACAGTGCCAGTGGTGTGACCTAGACTCTGCTATGATTGCCTTGTCTATGATTATTTATGTGTAAATGATTTCTGAAGCAAGACAAGTGTGTGGCTGAGCACATTGCCTGTTCCCATTCCACTGACCACAGAAAGCTGGTCTTAATCATCTGTTTAGCCAGTTAGACTTGGGTAGATATTTGATCTTTTTGGTTACAGTATATGCCTTTACACGAGAAAAGAGAGTCAAGCCTACTGTAACCTGAGGATAAATAAAGATGGAGTCTAGCACAGCTTGCACACCTGAGACCAACAAGTACCTGTGCAGCAAGGTTATGAAGCTGGATAATAAACATCTACCTACATTTTTTTTTCTTCAGTATATTGTGTACATGATTGATTTGAAGCCATTTTTGCAGCTTGTTTTTCCAAGATCTTTATCATAAATGTAGTAATTTGAGGTGACTGGAAGGTGTTTTCTAATAAAAATTTTCTCCTGTTTTTCTTTATATTCACCCTTTGAAATTCTTTGCACATAAAAGAAATGAGACAGTGTTTATTAGATGAAAATTCCCATGCCTATGAGATTCCCATGAAAAGGGCTCCTTTCGGTAGAAATTAAAAAAAAAAAAATAGTTTTTTCAGTATAGGAGAAAAGAAGCACTTGAAGCTTTTGCAGTTGGGGAAGTACTGATGGACACTTCAGAAGAGGAAACAAACTCTTGAGTAGAAGAATGTGTAGTCATTTAAGCCAGTCAAGAGTCATAAGGAAATTCAGAGGGAGACAACAGGACCTAACACAATGACATAGGATACTGGAAGTTGATAAATGCAAGTCATTTATCTTGGGATAATGAAGGGAGAATTTGAAATAGCCCATGCATTTTGGAGGTGACAACTTAACTTTAATATTCAGGAAAAGCACCACTGAATTCAGGTCAGTCAGAACTGGTCAGTCTGTAACAGTAGCTCAAAAATAGGCAAAGTGTTAGTACCTGTAAATGTTGGGCTATAAAACTGTCAATCAGTTACAGAACAGTATGAACCTAGTAATATCACTATTACCAGGTTTTTACTAGTATCACTGGTAATAATCAGTGATGCATCACCTGCAACAGAGGGTGAGACAGGCCTATACAGAAGACAATGCCTGTATTACATTCATTAGAGTCCAGTGCTTATACGTCAGTACAGTTCAGAAAACCTGCTTTTGACAGCAGAGACTCAGGAACGGATGTGGATCTTCTGGCACACCATCCCCATGCCCGTGAGTGTACAAAGCTGTATAAATCCAGAAGAAAGCCTGACTTGTCATTTTCTATCTTTCCATGGACCACTTGTCCCTTTTTGCTGTATATTTTGAGACAGTGATTGGAAGGAGGTCCATTTCCATGTCATGTCACTGATCCTAAAAGAAGTGGAGGATTTTCCTTCCCTTTCCAGCAAAGCATCTACTTACCTGCTCAGCTTTGAGCACATCAGTGACTTTGGGGTTCTTGCAGGAACTCACATGCACAATAATTATGGGCAGGAGCTGGGTAAAGAGAAACTTGTTGGATCCTGTAATGATGGGGGAATGGCAGTTAGAGGACAACAGGGTGCATTAGTGTGCAAGGTTGTTCACTGTGTACGTGGAAGAAGAGTAGTTGCTCAAAAATTAAGCCATGGGTCCTGGTTCTGCTCTCAGAGATTATGAGAATCATTGGTCTGAAAGAGATGGAGATGCATTGAAGCAGAAGTGGCTTAAGAGAAGTGGGACCCTGCGTCACAGCCTTTGCGGGGTTAGTCTTTTCATATTTCTGAGAGCAGCATTAGTGAACAAGGTGAGTTAATAGTACATAAGTAAAATTGAAGCCTTCAGCAATTAAATTAAAAGCTAAAAAGATTTGGAATGGTAAAACTGAGTACATTTTAATTCAACATAATTCTATTGAAGACTATTAAATTGCCACAGTGGAATAGAAGCACAAAAAACATGATAATGAGCTCCTGAATGAAAATTTTAAATGGATAAACTGAAAAATTGCAGGTACCCCGGTGTATGACATGCAGAGTGCTCATGATACGAGAATATGAATTATTTATATCTTTAAATGTGGAATGTAAATTTGTTTTGAATTAATTTCTATTGGGAAATCACTACACAGTAAACATAACTGTCTCTAAGGGCAATGCTTCTTCCTTCTAATTATTATTATTATTATTTTATCATATTGTTGTTTGGAGAGGGTAAGAAAAATGGCAGATTTTATGGTACTAAATCATTTAAGTAATGGTTATATTAAAAAGAAATATAGTGCTTTACTTTGGGGTGAAATATACTTGTGAGCTAAAGGGCTGTTAAGTAACATAGAGCACATAGACTCCAGTTTGATGTTGCTATGCTGGTACAAAGATGTTGGTATCTCCTTGTCTTTCCTACAGCAAGAAGGTCAGTAGACTGATAGGGGACCTGAAAGTGTCTGGCTTGTGCCTTTTGTGGTCTTTGTGTGCAGAGGCAGGTGCCAAAGCTTATGCTGGGGTGGTTATGGCTATAGTAATAATCTAAGAATGGATGAAAAGCTCTTGTGAGTATGGAGAGACTTGTTTAAGGAATGAGCCACCATTATTGTTACCTTTATTTTCTCTTCTTTGTTTTCACCTGTACATGTGTGTTTAGCAGCAGAGGAAACATCACTTTGGCAAACAGGTTTGTTAAAACACAGATATGCTTGAAGTTTGCCTGTTGGCATTATTTTAGTCGAGTAATTATTGCTTCTCCTTTGCAATAATCCTGCTGGAGCAATGTGCAGGTAGGTCTAGGATAAAGTCATTGAGGATTAGGCCTTCCCAGCTGTGTTTTGTACTCCTAAATTTAGAAGAAATGAGGCAGACACCTCCTTGTGGCTTCAATGGGGCCTTGTGCTTGGATGTTTGTGAAGTATCTTTGTCTAAGACAGAGTTACAAGGACTGAAGCTTTTGCTGCTTCGCCTGACCTTTGCAACCCTTGCTGCTCATTTCTTATGACACTTTATTGGTTCATTTCTCCCACCCCAGGGAATAATGATACCTTGTGGATAACATAGGAAACATGAATTTTGAGTGGCAAGTGGAAAACTAAGAACATTAAATTATTTTGCTGCATATACTGTGCTATTTTTTCATTACTTATATCTTTGACTTGCAACCCATCTGGATCTGCAACTCCTTACTAGCTGCAAACTATCTTCTGCCCGTTCCCAATCCTCTGACAATGGGAAGACGATAAGCTAAAAATGTAAAGATTTTTGTTCTTATTATTTTGGAACAACTGCTTTCCCATTTTCTGCTGTTTTCTTTTCATGGACCATTAGCAGCTTCCAAAGGCAATATCCTTTCACTGTCACACTATGCCATGGGGTGCCATTTCAACAACTTCAGACGAGGGCATTAAGTACAATTCTGGATGAGAGTCAGAGCATAACCAAATAAAAATAATAAAGGAAAGCTTGTAAGAGCAATTTGGAATGCTGTCCTGTGCTGAATTCATTTGCAGCTTAGCAGAGAGCTACCAATCACCGGTGATCAGAGCAATACTCCACAGCACCTTATTTAATTGTAAAGTATTTCATACCCTAAGAAACATCACTGCTCATTTGCTTTTCTTTTTTCGGTGATCATCTTAGCTGAATGCTGAGCAGCGAATCAGTAGGAGGGGAAGAAAATTCATGTTTCTAATTCAAGGAGAATAAAAATGGACTTCTTGTTGTTCCTTTCCCTTCCCCTTTGCAATTAATCTGGAGTTACGCATTTCTTAGGATAGTTAAAAAAAAAAATCCTGGAAGGAGGGGAAAAAAAATGCTCATAATCCTTTGATAAATCTCTTAATGCATAAGGGTCAGACTGTGGCTGATGTTGCACAAAGGTGCAAGCCAAAGCATCCTTCTGGTCAGCGGTAGCACTGTGGGCCAGGAGAAATTTCCTTTAGAATGCCTCACAGGGAGACAGAGGAAGGACTCTTCTACAGGTCCTCACAACATCTCACACTTTGTAGAGGACTCAGGCTACCTACATTCATTGAAATAGCCCCTAAATTGGCACTGACTGATCTGGCACCAGCTTTTGCACTCAGTGCTTAAACAAATTATTCATTCTTTATAGTGGGGAAAATCTGTAAGGTGCACAATGAACGGGCTGCTCGGGGCTGGAGTTGAGGCAGCCACTGACTCTGATGCTGCATTCCCTCTCTGCACCTCTTTGGTGGTGATGGATATGCTACTTAACAAGCACTGCTTACAAGTGTGGTGCAGAGATCCGTGTAGAGCTTGTCAGCTGGAGAGCAGATCAGTCAAGAGGCTTAAGCATAGGACTGGGAGGTAGTTGGGATGGTTGCTGTCTTGGCTATGCTGATAGATCACATTAGGCTAAGTACTTAACATCTGTGTATCCTGCTTCCTCCTTCTGTAAAAAAAAAGGCTAATCTCTCTACTCATGTGTGTTGAAGTTTTCTCTGGCAGTGGCCTGTGAAAAGATATCTTAATGCCAACAAGGAAGGTGTTGGGAGAATAAGAAGGTTTGTAAAGCATTCTAAAACTTGTGTTGGGCTATGTTTTAGGTGTTACCAATGTCTTGCTACCAGAATGTTTATTTTGACTTATGCCTTATGTAAAATATAGTTTTATGCTATTCTCTGCTCTGCTGAACAATGTTTAGACTCCTGTAATTTTCTTCCTGAATAGGAACTATTTCACCTGGGTGTGGTAGGCTAGACAAGGGTGTCCAGTACTGGAGTAAAAGGCACAATAGACATAAGACTTGGAGAAGCCAGGACTGTAAAGAGAGGACTAGAGCAGTCAACTCCTTAAATTAATTCCATCAAAGTAGTACAGGTTGATGATCCTAATGT
>JAVHNF010017209.1:7698-18361 GCA_034783455.1 Micropsitta finschii | reverse complement strand
TGTTGTTTTTCATCTGCCTTAGCATGCCTTCCAGGAGAATCTGCTCCAAGATTTTGCCAGGCACAGAGGTGAGACTGGGTGGTCTGTAGTTCCCAAGGTCATCCATTTCCCCCTTCTTGAAAACAGGGGTTATATTTCCCTTTTTCCAGTCATCAGGAACTTCACCTGATTCTTGCTAGTTGAAATTGTCCTGCAGTTTCTTCCCAGGTAGATCATTTTGAGACAGGCTGTATGAATATATGGATATTTCTTTCATGCATGCCTTTAAGTTAGATTCCCTTATTCTGCGTTGAACAAAGTAGTATCTTCTAAAGTAGCACTTTTCTTGATGCTGACTTTTAATTCATTTGTCTTGGATTTTAAAAAAAACCAAACCCAGAACTTTGTTTCTTTTACTGGAGAGCGAAACGACCATCATGTCAATAAAAGCAAAGTGGCTGTTGCAGTATATAATGATGTATTCAGACTTCTATTAGATGTTTGCTTTGTCTTGCATTCATGTCAACTTGTTTCTCATTCCTAAAGCATCAGTCTGGTATCTGACATGAATTCTTTCCAGGATTCCAGGATTGTATTTCCCTGAGATGATTATGAAGTTATAGTTAGTTTTTTGCCCTGCTTTTATACCCTTGGAGGTGAAAGATATCTGATAGTACAGAACAAATGTAGCTCCTATTGATTCTCAACATTTGAGTTAATGATAAAGATGATTTTCATCTGACATCTAGGGCTTGAATTTTGTGGGTTTTTTTGTTTGGTTTTTTGTTTTGTTTTGTTTTTTTTAGTTAACATCACTGTTTTCAAGGTCACCAACTGGTCCTAATACTTGGGAAATTATTTATTTTGGCTTTGATACGGTATCAACAAGGTTGTTCTATAATAGGCCTTACAAATTCAATATCTAAGAAATGGTTGACTGCATGCATTCTTTACGTGTGTGAATACTGTGTGTCTTAAGGTTGACCTTAACTCGCCTTTACCTTCCAAACCTCAACTATGTTCATTAAGAATGAGGAAAATCTAGTTGTCCTTCACTGTAACAGCTTCTAGGAAGGTTTTCTTGCCGTTGCTTCCAGTTCATTCCTTTATGATAAGTTGGGAAGAATAATGCAAGTAAAATCATAAGACTTCCTTCTGATCGCTTTCCTGAAAAGGTTCAATTCCTGGTCTTTTTTTTTTTTCCTGGAATGATTTGTTTGTATGGAACTTTGTTTGCATCTTAAACATGCCATAATGATACTGCTTACCTCAAGGAAACGTGTGTTTAACAGAACTTTTTGGCAATTGTGGAAAAGTGAATGCTGCTTAATTCTCAAATGATTCCTAGTCTGGTTTTGGAAACTGCTTTGAGTAGAGATTGTAGTAGTCAGAAGTATTTATATTTACTGGAGTTGTTCAGAAGTCATGGTATAAGTGTAAAGATTACAGTTCTGATGTTAACAAAGGCCCTTAAGTTGGGATGTTGCAGTTCTGGAGATAGGGTACCTCCAAGAAATTACTGTGCGGTAGTTTTGTATGTCAGGCAAGAGAAAATACAATGAAAACTTAATGGTAACAGCCAGTAATGCCTTAGTAAGCACTCAGTGAATTACTTTGAGTTAGTTTAGCTGCCTTGTTATTCCTTTGGTTGTTTTACTAGCTTTGTCAAACAGAGCTTCAAAAGGTTGGTATTAAGTTTTTATGGAACTTGTACTGTTACTAAAGCCATTTTTGGAGGCCTGTACACCTGGGACTATAAACCTTCAACTATAATCAAAGTGAAATGATGAAAACAATAAAGTATCTGTAATTTAAGATGCATCTGTCTGTAAAGTGGTGACTGTTTTTTCTTCTACTTATCTTGCTTGTGGTTTAAGAGTGGAAAGCTTTCATAAGTAACCTAATGTATGATACATTTTATTTTAGAATTCACTTCTTCGAGAAATTGAAAATGCAAAGAAACAAATAGAGGAACTTCAGCATGAAAAGGTAGAACATGTTTTTCTGATCTGTTATACTGGAAAATAATTGCTGCATTGCTACATAGCAGGACCAGGTTTTAATTCCCCCATAAAACTTAACATTACCTGGTTTGTTTTAAAAGTAGGGAGCTGTTATTGCTCATGTTACGGTATTGTGTGCCTCAGCTTTATGATGATTTAATAGATAATACATAACAATTTACTCAGAGACATAACATACTTCTGAATATATCAAGTGGCTGGAGATACTGGCAATTTGTCCAAGTCTGAAGACTGAGTAGAACTTTTGTACTGTTTTATGTATAAACTTGAAATGGTAAAAGGTAAATGCTTTTAATATTGGGGATTTTCCCACCATTTCTTCCTTAAAGCACTGGGTTATCATGAAATGCTTGTTTGCCTGATAAAGTTTCAAGAATTGGGGGGCCAGGGAGAGAAATCTGTGTTAGGCTTGGCTGTTCCTTTGCAATAGCAGCCGTTTGGTGTTTTGCTTGTCCTGGAACTGACAACTTCCCTTCTTGAATAATAGTGGTGGGGCCTTTCACTCCTGTGCATCCTTAAGCAGTGGCAGTGGATTTTGTGGTCACGCTTCCTGTTCTGAAATAATACTTGTTATTGCTTATTGTATCACGGGTGTACTGCATCTCCCCAAATCACTTTAGTAAGTAACTAGGCCGTACTGTAGAGGCTGTGCTTCTGGACTAAAATGGAGAACACATTCAGAATATTTTGCAGAATGTGCGTTGAATTTCTATATGTGTAGGCCATCAGTTCTCACACAAGGCACAGATGTTCATCATCAGCCACTTTTTATTACTCTTGCATTTTTTTCCCATTCATTGGATTTCTCTGTTGTTAAATTCGGAGTTTCTAGAGCGTGTAAAACTGTCCAAGTTCAAAGTGAATGCATTTAGAACCTTTGCGCACAGAGCTTGAAAAATCTTCGTTTCATATTCAATACTTTCAGTTGTGTATGGTAAAGTTAGTAATGTGAATTTTATTTGATAACTGTTTTTACAATATATATTGTCATTACCTAAAGTCACAGTGTAGAGAGGCAATAGAATTACTCTTGGATACCGTTTTGTGATGATGCCATATTGCTGTGGCAAAATTCACTTCTGTGTTTTACATCATCGAAGGGTTATGTTTTAAAATCTGTGATTTCTGAATTTCATAGAAATGAAGTAAAACCCCTAAATGTTAGTTTATAAATAAGTATTTGACACAGATTTTTTTCACCCCCAAGCATATTGTTATGTATTTTATCTATTTATTTTTACAGGATCAACTTGTAGTAAATGTTGAAACATTAAGGGCTGAAAATGACCAAGTGAGACTCAGAGCCACATCACTTCACCATAGGTACCACCCCTTAATTCTAGTTCAGTTTTCTCTGATTTCTTCAAAGTCTCTTTGCTGAGTGTAATTTTGTCTATTTTAACTGAAAATACCTAAGTCATAGCTATAAAATGGGTTCTTTCTAGAGCATATAAGGCAGGTTTTATACTGGTTAAAATTGGTATTGGTGGGACAAGAAGAATGATTTGGGTGGTTGGTTGAGTTTGCTTTCCCCTTTCCCCTTACATACGAGGATAAAATGTTTCTTGGTGTTGCAGCCGACCCGATTTCAGATACCCAATGACACCTTCATCTGTGGCTGACAGTCACACAGACTCCTATGGCACCTCCTCAGTGTTAAGGCGTCCCCAGAAAGGACGTGTGGCAGCTCTCAGAGATGAACCTTCAAAGGTAAGAGAACTCTGAAATGAAAATAAATATAACCCTTTGGCAAGATGATGCTGATCTATTGCAAGGAGATTTTAGAATGGGATTACATAGCCATAATAATAATAATGCTGGATTTTATAGCTCCTGTTTTACTAACTAATACAAAGCTACCAGTCTTTTTATTTGTTAACAAGTAATAGCAAAGTTATTATTTTGAAATCCAATTTGCTTTAGATATGATGAGCCTGTAAATATCACTTGGAACGGTTCTGCTTTGGTATCCATTCCCTAATCTAACATGTAACTGCTTTGGAAGCAATTTCAGGTCCCTTTCAGTACTTGTGATTTCTCATTACATAAAGCTGATTCCAAAATTCTCACTGGATTTGATAGCAAAATCCTAGTATAATTAATGGTGAATATAGCCCAAGATATGTGACATTTACAGTTATTCAATGGGGATGCCCACTTTTCCATTTCACTTCACTGTAAGAGGCAAAGTTTTCTGCATTACAGCTTTTTTTTCTTTACATTTGTCTAAACATTGCTGTCTTGATGGATACATTCAGCATGTAAGTGGGCTCTTTAAAACTTATTTTACATCTTGCAAACCAGCAAAATGCCATGGTTTTCCCATTTGAGTTTGGATTTTTTTCTCTTTTTTTGTTCTTTTAGGTTCAAACTCTGAATGAGCAGGACTGGGAGCGAGCCCAACAAGCAAGCGTGTTGGCAAATGTGGCCCAAGCATTTGAAAGTGATGTTGATGTGTCTGATGTTGAGGATGATAGGGAAACTATATTCAGTTCAGTTGATCTGCTGTCACCAAGTGGTCAGGCTGATGCTCAGACTTTGGCCATGATGCTTCAAGAACAGTTGGATGCCATCAACAAAGAGATTAGGTATGGTCTATCTGCTATTAAGGTTTGGTTAAAAATGAGTTTCTGTGACACTAGCTAGCAAATCCTTTTTGTGTGGTTACTTGGAAAATGGTAGTTGTCCATTCAGTTTCCTAGCAGGGGGGTTGACCGTCATAACTACTTTGCCTATGCTGAAGTACTTTTTCAGGTTCTTTGTAGACCCATTTATGGAAGGGATTGTGTGTTTTTAGGTGCTAATAGCAGGAGGGTTTACCACTTCTTTCCAATTGCATTAGTAGATTTTCAGTGTGTCTGTTTCGTCTGATAACTACTGCTTCTTTCTAATGCTTGAGTCAGCCATTCTGTTCAGATGGGTCTTGTTTGAATGTAATGTTCCTTTGAACTTTTTTTCTTTTAGACTTATACAAGAAGAAAAGGAAAACACAGAGCAGCGTGCAGAGGAGATTGAGAGCAGAGTGGGTAGTGGAAGTTTGGATGCCCATGGCCGATTCCGGTCCATGAGCTCCATTCCTCCTCCCTATGCAAGTGGTTCACTTGCTGGTTCCTCCCCGCCTGGCAGTGGTCGCTCCACCCCAAGGCGGATTCCACATAGTCCAGCTCGGGAAGTGGACAGACTAGGTATCATGACACTGGTAAGTATCCATTAACTTGAATTTTTTGAAAGAGTGTTCCTTGTTGCTAGGAAATGGGTTGTTTTATTTCCCCTTCCTCTCCTTACTCAGCTGTATTTTTTACTTTCTCTGGGTTTTCCTACTGCTTCCTTTCAGCTCCTATAAAAAGTGTAAGATGCAGTCATAATGATTAGGAAAAATGTTCAGAACTCAAGTGTATTATTTGGTCAACATCTCATGCCGAAGTACTCATTCTGTTCTGATCTTTCTTCTGACTCATTTTCCTAGAAGAAATAACATTTTCTTTTCAGCCCCTGGTACAGCAGTCACTTTCTCCCTCTGCTTTAAACTTTATTCCATCGTTCTACTAAATGTTCAGCTAAAAAGTTATTTGCATATATTGCTTTAATCTTGATGACTATGAAGGTATCATAGCTGTTGTGATGAGTGCTAGCGTCTTGTTTTAGCCTATAAAGGCTGGTAGGTAAAAGAAGTGTCTGTTAGACCTAGTTACTGATAAAGTAGTAGCTTGTGCTTAGGGGTTCGAGTAGAGAAAGATGCATCCTTTCTTTGACATTCATATGACTGCTTAGAAAAATGACTCTTTCTAGGAGCTGCTTAATTAATGTACATAAACCTATCTATAAAATGAAGGTGCAAGTATTCCACTTTCTTGGTTTTACCTAAGCGTTAAGCAAACCTAGCAGTTTCTCATATTTGGGATATGCTTCACTAAGGAGCATCTTGGATACAGGTATTTGCAAGCACTCTCCAGGAAAAGTTCCTTCTCTGATTCAGTTCTCTACACATTACCTTGTCTCCAGATTTGCATATACAGTTGGAAATGTGCTTGTTGTACGTACAACACCGTACTCACTACGCCTTACTGTCTGGAATTACTGTACTTTTATCATGCCTAAACCATACCAATCAGTAGACAAGGAATGCTGTCTATCACTGTAAGACCAGGTGGACTGTAAATAACAGATTCGGCTCATTTAGGTCTCTTTATAGGATTATTTAAAAACAGGTGTTTTGCTAACTATTTTTCTGCTAGCTTTTTAAAATGAATCTGTGCATATACCAAAAAGTCTATTCCTTTTCCATGAAGAGGAATAATTTCTCCTTTCTTGCATTTAAAAAACATCATTGTATTAGTTCTAGCTGTATATCTAGTGTCAAGCATGTTTCAAAATGTGGTGTGCTTTTGTATTCTGATGTTTCACAGTCATAAGTAGTTTAAGTCCTTATCTCACAGAAAACCATATACGAATTGAAGTAGCTATTTCTATGGAAGCTAGATTAGAAAAATGTGTCTTGTGTTCAAATCTAACATCACTGGAGAAGAGTAAACTGTAATTAAGTTCACTTTTGATCATAAGAATTGTGACTCAAAGGCATTTGATTTGTTATTTGTTAATGCAGTTGCATTTGTCTGGCAACTGATTAGTGAAAAGTTCAGAACAAGAAGCTACACTTCCAGTGCTACAGATAAAAGCTTTCTAGAAGCTTTGGAATGGCTATTATGCATTATCAGACTGAATGATTTCTTGTGGGTTTTTCCCCCCTGCCAGTGTTTTAATAGAAAGCTGCATTAGTTTCTGATTGTGTAGGCAAGTGAGCTTAATGCTAACAGCAGTTAGCATTACTACAGCTGGTTGTAGGCCATTCCATTACGTGAAACCCTCTGATGCTTAAAAAGAATTGTAAGGAATCAATGTGATAAATTGTGAAACCTACAACTCTCTTGAACAGGTCCTGTTTTCATTCCATGTGGTAAATGTTTTTATGGGTTATCAGAATGAATAGATAAAAGATCCAGCAAGGGGAAAATGAGCCTGCTGTGCTTTGTCTAAGAACTTGAGGGATTAGATGATCTTTAGAGGTCCCTTCCAACCCGAACCCTTCTGTAATTCTGTGAACTTACAGTTTATTAACATAATCCTATATGGTTAGATTGAACTCAACTTTACATATTAATAGTTATGTGTTAATAACTGCATATTCATGCTGCATAATGCAGCATTTATTTGAAATAAAAAAAATAAAAAAACATAACGTTGTGTGTATTCTAAATAAAAATGCTTAAAAGTTGTCATTTGTGGGAGGAAGACAACACAATGTTCCCTCTTCCCCCAACTTCAAAGGGGACTGACTCTATTTTGGGGTACAGCCTTTTGAAACAATTTGTCACTAAATGGAATGATAACTATGAAGCAAATGATATAAATTAAACTTTTGTCAGCATTGCTGATGTAACTCCAGGTTGCTGCCTTGCTCTGTGCACTGGCAGAGGTGAGAAGTACCTGCCTGCCTAGGAAGAAAGGTCCAGTGGCTGCTGGAGTGAATGGAGGGTAAACCAAAACTGGTGGCAGACTCTTGCTCAGCCATTCCAGTCTTTAAACACAGTGAAAAACCAGAATACTGTTACTGTCTAGAAATCAGTTATTGTTGGCACTCTGTCCTTCACAGTCATTAAAGCATGGCTGGTTCTTTATGCTGTGTAGGAAACAACTGCAGAAATCACTAATATGTGAGAAGGGATGTGGGTGCTCCAGCTCCTTGCTTCAGCTTTCAGAGGTGCTCAAGGTGCTTAAATAAAACCAAAACACATTAAAAGCTTCAAGTTTTTATGACAACATAGACATTTTCACACAGACACCACACAGTGCTCCTTCTTAGTATGTGTTCCTGTTAATAAATGGAAATCCTAACTTCCCTGTCTGCTCTGAAGTGGCTTCAATGTCTGTAGACCTTTGCCTGTAGCAGCAGATCTAATTCCATCAGGCAGGAGGAAGAAGGCGGAGACACCTCATGATTTGCCCGTAGTCCCCAAACCAGCAAATTGAGGGTTAAACCTCAAGTCCCAAGCTGGGTTTTAGGCTTCTTTGATGCTGTCAAATATTTTTACTGTTCCTTCTGCATTTTGCACTTATCATGAAGCAGTCTGTTCCCCAGGGGAATATTTAAGATTGCATTTGGCACGTAACAGTTGTCCCGCACTGCACTCATCAGAATAAGGAGCACAATCCTATGGGAATGGCTTCCCCATCAGAGCAGGGATAAATTAAGCAGGATGCAAATTGCCCCTAAGTCTTGCATACATACTGCTGGGGACGTAAATGCGTATTAGCAATGGAGTTATCAGAAGAAGCATTAACAAGAGGGCCTGGAAGGGACAGATAGAGATATCCTTGGTTTAAGTAAGGGATAACAGGAAAATGCATATTCATCTGAAGCCTCCTGGGAAAGCCATGTGTAGGAATAATACTTGTTTCCATAGTGTGGAGAGCAGCTGCCTGACCTAACACATTCTGCATGAATGGCTGAGGAAGCATCAGTGATCCATGATTACAAGACACATCAGTGCTCATTGTCACACCTTGCGGGTCAGAGACTGGAGGGGATCTCCATAGGATCCCCACAGAAAGGCCTTGGGGTGCAGGGCAGGTCCATGCAGGCAGTGATAGAGGCACTGCACATCTCAGGCTGTCACCTCTTGTCCAAGCTACATCAGTCATGGATGCTGTTCTCCTCCAGATGAGCCAGACCCCTCTCAAGGTGTGAGACAGGACAGGGATGCTCTTTGATGCAGGCCTGGGTGAGAGCTGAGGCTAAAGATTTAAAGGATGGAGGAGAGAAGATCCAGTTTCCTCATACTGATAAATGCTTTTCAGCCTGGATTCAGGTTTTGCCTCTATGCCTCAACTTCCTTCTCTCAGCACTACTGCTGAAGTTGACCGCCAGCAGTGGAGCACTGGGCTTTGGGACACAGACATCAAACTGGTATGGATGGCTCCAAAGCACAAAGAAGCCCCAGGCAAAGCAGCATTAATGCATTAAATGAGACAGCACCCATAGATGTATTTTTAGTGGTGGGTAGAAAAAGGTTAAAAATAAACAATAACCCAAACACTGATAAAACTGGATATACCCTGGGGTTTCCTGCTCTGGATGTATGGGCAAGGAACACATGCTGGTCAGAAGGTCCTAGCAGCAGATCAATTCACAAGGATAAGCAAGACCTGGATATCTGTGCCCAGGGACTTGTCACAGTGCATTGCAGGCTGGCAACGTTTCGCTTGCTGCTGCTGAGCCTTTGGGAAGCAAAAGCTTCCCGGAACACCAAGAGGCTGACTCCAGACACTGGGATCTCTGCAGCTGTGGATCTCACACACATACACAGCGTAGGAGTCCCAGTTCCTGCCTTCGCTATTTGTTCACTGTGTGAATACAAGCTGGGTTTGGTTTTCTAGTATTCCCTTTGCCCCTGTGCCTGAAGCACTCAGCAGCCTCAGCAGCAAGTGCAACAAATGATGCTTCTTCAGTACAAAGGTGGAAGCCCTTAGTTCTAGATGAATTCAGCAGAAAACACAAGCAGGAAGAGCCCAACGTGTCATCCTGCTTTTATGAACCCAGCCTGCGAAGCGCAATTAAGAACAAGATCACTCAGCAGTGGCCTTCCAAATCTTCTTGCATTGCTTTCCCCTGCCTGGCAGGAGGGAAGGGAAAACATCAGCCTTCTCTGGTGCAGCGCTTGATCGTGAACTAATGCGCAGCTCAGAGCCAAGACAAGGGAACTGAACCAAATCTGATTAATTAGGGTATCCAGACAGGCAGAATCCTTCTCATGCTCCTCACACCACAGCAACAGAGATTATGTTTTACCTTCACACCACAGAGAAGGAAGAACTAATCCTTCAGGGATGGCTCTTATGCCCGTATCACCACTGTGGTGCTTTGTTGAGCAGCAGCGGTGGAAGAGCATGAGGAAGGGAAGGCTCACAGGGATGCTGATGGCTTCCAGATGTTGAGCATGGAATAAGACACCAAATACACAAGTCCTGCTTCAGGCAAGAGCTCAGATCCACTTTCAGAATGGACAGAAGCTACTGGGCTTTCTAGCTTAGCATCTTGGGGACTGGACTCATATCATGAAATATATCACACCATGGGGCACATTGACAGGTCATGCTCAAGAAACGCCCTATCCTTGTCTCATTTGCCAATGGAGATGAAGCTTGGAAAGGCAGATGGAAGGCAGACAACTGGCCCCTGCCGCTACCCTTCTCTGGAGTGATTTGCAAACTATTTGCAGCCACTGTGGGTGCATCCACACCTTCCAGCCAGTTTAATACAGCAGCTGGTCTTCAGGCACCAGGAACATGCTAGCACAGTGGCCCAGGAAGAAAGCAGGTAAAGAACAATAGGAACTCATTAAGCCGCACAGCGTGCTCCTACACCAGAGTGCCTGGCTCTGATTTCACTCCATTCCTAGGTTTGGGAAGCTATTAGGAGGTAATCTGATCCTGCGGTAGAGACTTGTTCAGCTTTAAGGCTGTTGGATTGTTTTGAGGGTTTTTCTCTTCTGTTCCTCCCAGCCTTTTCTGATTTCTCTTTCAACAAATCCAAAGCCACTAACAGCATGGATGGGATGGGATGGGATGGGATGGGATGGGATGGGATGGGATGGGGTAACTCC
>JAVHNF010017204.1:976-24236 GCA_034783455.1 Micropsitta finschii | reverse complement strand
CTCTTTTTAACCCCTTTTTTATTGCTGTCACTGACTTAGTTTTGTTTCAAAGTGATGGTATGGGTTCAGGGCTCAATAGCTATCTTCACCACAGTAGGAGACATAGTTTTTAACTTCTTCTTTCAGATCATCGCTTGAGACCGTGTTCACACGGCCTTAAATTCCCCATAAATCCCTCTCCCGAGTATTTACTATTGGCTGTCTCTAAATATTTAGTGGCACAAGCCAATGGGGATCATTAGGCTAAGGCAGACCTTAGACTGTCGGATTATGGCTTCTGGTTTCCATTACAGTTCTATGGCAGTGCAAGAAGACAGGAGGTCTACCTAACGTAGTGAAAAGGTGTGCATAAAACTCAGTAAAATACAGTGAAGCCAAAACAATGGCATACTGTATTTTTAATCCTTAGCTGAGGCAGAAACCTGCACAGCTTCATTTCTGAAAATGATGGCAAGTGATGTTTTGAGCCTATGTCATACTTTTCATCTGGAAATCTCAGCACCTTTAGGAAAGTGAGGAGATGGCAGTTATTTGACTGATTTTACTCTTGGTCTAACTAAATATGGAGATTGCTGTGGTCTAATGGATAGGACCTAGCAAGCAAGCCTTTCCTGGCTCTGCTGCAAATTCCCTGTGTAACCTCTGGCAAACTCTCGCTTCCTTTGCTCCTTCCTTTGGAAAATTCCTCTGAATTCAGGGGGGCATTTTGTTGGGGGAATGCAGGATGAGGAGTCACTTTACCAGATTTGGAGTCTCTTTTGCTTCTTGAAGGTTAGCCAATTCAGTTCTGAGACTAACAACAAATGTCTCCATTGCAGTTCTTAGGAGAATTGTCTCTTTTTCCAGTGATGTAAATTTTGTTTACATTTTATGCCTTCTACTTTTAAAAACCTCCCTGCTCTGTCTTTGTTCCCAATTTTTTAGTCCAAAAGATCTTTATTAGATATACAGAATAAGGGATCCAAGTATGTATTAAAAGGAATTATAAGAACTCTTAATTTAAAAAGCAAAATTCAAGTGGTCTGTGATATTGCACCGAGTGTGGGAGTGCGCACTTCTCTTATTTGTAAGTTATGAAAATTATTGCATTTTCTATAACTGTAAGGAAGCAACTGACAACCCAGGCACCTTGAAAAGCGGGGCTATAACTCTGGTACTGCAGCTCCAAAAGAGAGGTCCCGGACACTTGAAAGATTATTAAAACATTTCTATCAAGCACTAACAGCCTGCACAAACATGCATGCAAACTAAATGGCAAGGTGCCTACACACTAAGGGCATAATCAGGCAGCCTAAATCCCATGAGTGCCAATGCCTAGTTTTTCCTGTTAGATGTTTTTGAACATCTCCATCCTTTGCTTACCTCAGTCCACTGAACCACACTTCAGAGGCCTTCAGGGCTGCTTGGGTTTCTCCATCTACTAAGCATAGAGACTTCAGTGGGTCATAGCCCATCTGAATGTGGTCTTCATGGCCTAGTCATGTCCTCACTAAATGATATCAAATATTTCACTGTCATCTGTGAAAAGTAAGTGGACTCTGGTCTGTCCTTAGCAAGTTATTTGTTAAAATTTAAAAACTGTAAGCTATTGATTGACATTTCTGATAAATGTGATTCTTTAGCCAGACACCCCCACCACTGGTTAAACGTATTTCTAGATTTCTGACAATGCTTTACAAATTTCAGCCATTTTTTCACTGCGTCCATCCCTTCAAGGAGATCTAATTACGCAGAAAGCTTGTAAGTAAGTGTTGTAACAAGCTCCATTTTGCTGTTTCCATTTTTCAGTAACATGGACAAAAATACAATCTAATGAGCAAAACATTTATCTTGGTACAGGATTCTTCCTGCTGCTTAATGCTCTTTCCTCCTGCGTTTTTCTATAGTACACTTTTTTCACATTGGCAGGATGTGTGTGGACAAGAGCTGAATATATATTTAATCTTAAATTCAGTAGCAAGCACAGATTATTGAACAACAATGCTCGCATGAAAACAAAATTATTTCAGACCAGTAGGGACTTATGATAAGGTGGTTACTGACTTTCTTGAGTAGACTAGGGCCTTCTTTTCAATAAATAGGATTGAGCATTTTCTGAAGTAGCAATACTTGTGATGCAAGCTCTTTGTACAGAATCTGCAACTCAGATTGCATCCTTTCTTGTGAAGCCAATGCAAAAACCCCACAATTAAAATATATTTGTGATGTATATTTTTTTTTTCCAAGTAACAGTAACTGCTTGAGCATGCTTAGTGCTGTCACAGTATGTCAAGATGGTTAAAGTAACCTGTATTAGGAAATAAAGCGGCAAGTCAGTGCTGCAAGGCTTGTGAAGATTATGGTGGACCTGGAATAGAAAGAAAGATACAATCTCAGTCTAACTATTTAATGCTTAGACACTTACATGGACAACAGCAGCTCCCTTCTTGATGCCAATACAAACCTTATGTTTCTTGGTTTTTCCCTTCAGATAGCCCTCAGGCTTTGTTAGCAGAGAGCTGTTTGCAACTGGGAAAAATACTCTGTGTGTGGCAACTCTCAGAAACTCTCACAAATTCCAGCTAGCACAATATCATTTTGTGGCTGGCACTGTGCAACATCTACATTTGAGATATTTCCATGCTCTGACCAGAAAAATCCCAACTGAATCCAGCTCTTGATCTTCATGGAAGGACCCTTCACAAAGATACTCCATCCACTTTGAGATCCACCTGGACTCACAACTTCTTGGGTGTTGATATATGCAACCCAATATGTTTAGTATGCTGTGGATGTCTCCTTTTGGTGATGAAAATAGCTCAGAGTGCCAGAGAGCTTATTTTCTTTTTCACAATTTATTCCTTTTTGCCCCCTAGGAGATGCTGATGTGGTCAGCTTGGAGCTTCATCCTCCCATCAGTTATTTACGAGTCCTGCTTGTGTGGATGATAAGCCCTTGTGTCACAATGACTTAAAGGCAGAAAGGAAAGAGTTGACCTTGCTCAAGAATGAGGTGGCAATGATCTGGCAATGAAATTCTATGGATAGTTTCAAGTTTGTAGGTCAAGGAGCAGGGAATGGCTCAGTGTCTCTTCTTTTTCTCCTAGTTATTCTTAGTGCTCTACTCCAAAGCTGTGCTACTCTGAGAGGCCGAGAACCAGAGTCGGCTGCCTTTTGCGAATAGTGTTGCCCTGCCACATGAATACTGTTGAGTTGTGGCTTGGGAGGGTAGGAAGCTGTGGTGAAAGTGCTTTGACCTTCACAAGCTTTCAGCAGCACAGTTCTTGCTCATTCATTCTTTGCCCTCAAACTTTCCCAGATGACTAGACACGCCCCAAGGCACAATTACACATGGTCTGCAGAGAAGGAACACAGTCAAACAGAAAGAATATTCACAAAAACTAACCAAGCTCTTCAGTTGATTTAATGGTATCTTTGATTTCTTAAAGGGGACTAGATTTTTAAAAGCTTTTAAGTTATTAGAAATCTAGTAATGCAAAAATCCTGGTAGATGTCTTCCTGCTTACTCAGGTGCTTAAATCCTATTTAAAATATGGTTGTCAGAGCTTTCTTTCCATACAGATTTTGGGACATATTTTTCTGTGTTGGAACTGTTACTAGCCATTGTTTTACTGTCACCCGCAAGAGAAAGATACATCCACTGCTCAAAACTGCCAGATAACTTTTCAGAAAGCAAAAGTAAAGATGAAAAGAAATAATGATATATGGCTAAAACATGGCTACAATATTGCTGTTAATGTGGGTTACCAAATGCCTGAAATCATAATGTAAGATGCCGGTTTTTCCTTATGAGGCTCTGAAGCTGATACTCCATCGGTGTAGGAATGAAGCCAAGTAATATGACAAGTGAAATGTTGTGGTTCTGGGAATTTCTAGCAGGCTGATGGCTCACATGTGTATTTCATGTGAAAGCATGTCATGTGCCTGTCCTGGCTGATCTTGTATACAGCTGTTGAACAAAAGTATGTGGAAGAAAGCTTGCATGCACATCTCTCGGTTATGTATGCCAAATAGAGGTGTTTTCAGTACAGGGGATGCTAATTATTGGGGCTGGGCAAGGAAGCACTTTCAGCAAAGGACTTTTGTTCAGAGGAATGACAGGTTTTTTTAGAAAAAAATAAATTTTAGTATGTCTTTTGGTTCTAGAGTTTATAGGGCAGTTTGTAGTATATATTATTACTAACTAGTGTACAGCTGCTACCAGATAGCTAGGTGCCAATGAAGAAAATAGCATCCTTTTCAAAGAGAAAGAGAGGCTAAGTGTTTTGGAAGTTGTATTGGAGTTTTCCTTGCATCTATCAGTTTGGTAAGGTAAAAAGAGGTAATAACAGGGTTTCCACCAGAAGAAAAAACAATTCAGCCTTTAACTGATGTACAGTTTTTAATTGTTGCAATGCACATTCGTTACCTGAAATTTAGCATGCCAGTCATGATAATTGATATTCTACCCTCTACCTGTAAACTTGTTCTTTTCTCTGTCATCAACATTTCTCAGAAGTGAGTCATTGAAAACTGCATACACTACAAGTTATTGCTTACTTTGGTTATAAGGAATCTCTGATCCTTGATATGATATAGATTATATATAGAATTGCAAACGTGGTATTCAAGAGACTGCCAGAGTTTCTGCACAGCTTCAGACCATCAGTGTGGCCTGAACCCTTGAACTCTTAATAGTGAAAGAATGAATCCTGTCAGATGGAAAAAAAAAAAAGAGCTAGACTTATAATGAGATAGTTTATAGATCAAACCTGTTTTGCTGATCATGCAAAAATGGTTAAAAAAAAGAGATGGGAATAAGACACTCTCAAAATGGGGATCATGCTTCTTCGAAAGTCAGCAAGCACACAGAGATTGGAACTATTGCTGGTCCATACCTGTTTGATTATGATTGAACTATAGGAATTCTTCCTTGATTGTTGACAAGCCTTGTTTTCTTATGTTAAATTCTTCCATGACTTCTCACCTGTTTTTTGAAGTCAAGAGATAAACATCATCGAAGAGTGGCTCAACTGTGCTGATCAGGAAGACAGATTAAGATGATGTTTCCCTCAGCCAACAAATGTGACAGTCTGTTTTTACATGGAGTCAATTTTAAGAAGTCTTACTTAAGGAAACAGAAAGAACTGAAGAGAAGTTTAGTCCGTGACATTTCCTTCCTTCTTCCCCTAAATTTGTAGTATATAAATACTCCTTGAAATCATTGCTTGGCATGACCTTGAATGGGTCCTCAACCTTTGATGAATTGCTTTCAGGTTTTATTTCTGAGGACTTTGCACAATTAAAGAAAAAAATATATTCTTAGGGGATTCCCTGGGAAGATCTGTCTGTCTTGTTATGGGATATATTTGTTGTACTGTCATAAGATGAAATGAGGGGCTCCCCTGACAAATATAAAAGTTATGTGACAACCCATCTATTTTTAGATGATTTAAATCAGTGAAGAGGGAAAAACATTTGTTTCCAAGACTGTAATTTTCCAGATGACACCATTTTATTGCACGGTGCCATACCATGAGAAAGAGCATTCTTGTGGCTTTTGAACTGGAAATCCTGTAGGAATGCTATTTCTGGCATTTATTTGCTGTGAAGCCAGGCACACATGGAGAGCAGACAGGCTGACCAGATACAGTTTGTGGTATTAAGGCATTCAGAAAAGTCCCTGCTGCACAGCCCTTTTCCAGTATACTAAGTGTTGAGTGAAGTTGAAAAATTATCAGCAAAGATCAAATCTGAAAGCCATGATCTGATCAGACAGCCAGACTTTCATGCCATTAATGTATTCCTTCCTCTTGCAAAAACACTATTTTGAAAATTCAGCTTTTCTGTCTTCTTACATTGACACCTAGAAAATAATTCTTGGTAATGAAAAAGATTTTAATACAAAGTGGGAACGAAGGTTGAATGCGCACTTTAATGAAAAACTGAATGCCGTCCCTCCAGTTTAACCAGAAAGATATTTTTTCATTTATCAGAGTACTGCGTTTGAGCAACCAAAAAAAAATGTTTATTGAAGAATGAACACAAGAGTAGACAACTTGGACCCATTCTTTGGTAACTTTTGAAGTGAGCAGTCACGGTGAATTCAGCATGGCTACTCATGCAGGAGAGTTTTTGTATGGGTGAACGCTCATGGTAGATAGCCCTCTATAGGTTAAGAACTTGTATCTTCAGGTACTTTCTGTATTCAGATAAATAGAGTAGGCTGGATATTTTCTTTTTAAAAAATAAAAAAAAATTAAATAATGTGCTCTGAAATTTTTCTTTAATATAGTTGTGTTTCTGCACAGCCTCTCTCATAGGAACAGCTCTAAAATGATAGTCTGCCTGAACGGAGCAAAACCCCTAATAAATATGGTGCATTCCTCTTTAAAAAGTATATTTATTTAGTAAGTTTAGAAACCACTCTGAGGTTAGGTTACAGCTATTGGGATTAGAGGGCGTCTCGTGGGCAGTTCAGACATCAAGCTATAGGTCCGTGAAGTGAAGCTGAGCTGCTTCTAGCCTGATGTCTGAATTATGAATTAGATTCATTCTAATTCCAATGGGGTAAACCTCAGAGCAGTTTATATACTTATGGCTAAGTGCTCCTAAAATACAGGCTATTTATTTAAAACATACATGTAAAATATAATATCTAAAAAAGATGTCCGGCCTACCGATGCTGGAGCACAGCAGCCCAGACAAATAAAATCTGAATTCCAACTCTAGAGCCCTATGGAAGGGGATGGCACAGCTGGCTTTAAGCCACACACTGACATTCCCAGCAAGGCCAGATCCCAGCTTGGCTCATGGTGAACTGAAACAGCCACAAGTCTAGATTAATTTGCCTTAGCCCAAGGCTCTTGCCTCTTCTTCAGCCATGCCTGTTACGCCAAGGCTGGGAGAGCCTTGGGTCATGAGCCCTCCCTTGGCCATTCAGGAGAGTTCCAAGAATACTCTGCAGGGTTGGCTCCTCTCTCTTTCTATTGCTGGAGTTTTGTAAAGAAGCTGTAAAAATTACCTTTTAGTCTAGTTGGGTATTTGAGGAGTAGAATGAAGCTGGAGGGTTGGACAGAAAGCGCAGGATTTATTAATAGCATCAGCAACTGCTTCCATCTGGAGCCACCCTGGTCTCTGAGCTCATTCTAGCAGCAGTGCCAGCTGGTGAACCTCTCACCTTAATCATACATCTTTGACCCCTGCTGCTAGCAGCCAGGTAGCTGTGCCAAGCTGCAGTCTACAGCTCTTAGACACTTCTGACTGGCTGCCTAGTGGGGAAAAGCAGTGAGGGTTTCTGCAGGAGGCTAAGCCATCCCTTCCTCTATTCATTTTGCTCAAGCTAAATTCAAGAGAATCTGAAGGAAAGACAGCATCTGATGTTGTCTTCCTGGGATGGGAGTGGAACAGAAACTACTAGCTATATTAGGACAGCTGAGCTGGCTCCATCACTATACAAAAAAAAATGAGTCCGTTTACACTCTGGTTCTCTCTTCCCTCCTCACCATCCTCCTTTAATTTCCATCCCAGAAAATAAATGGGACAAAATACCCCTCAAGTAATTACTTCTGTCTTGGTATTGACAGAGATATAGAGAAATCTTCTGGAAACTACCATTCCCAGGTTTGATCAGAAGGTGAAGATCTGTTACTGATGCAGAAGCAGCAGATGGGTAGTGGACATGAAGGGTGGATTTCTTTGGGCACTGAAGAATTGTCATAGGGCTGAAGGAGTGCATAACTAATTCATATGGGGATCCTGGGGTGAAAGATCACTTTATACAGATTTGCAGGAGCTGGCAAAACTAAATGTCACAAGCAAGCTAGTGGGAGTTAAAAACTGAACATGGACAAAACCCGCTGTTCTTGTTTCTGTTTTCAAAGAAACTAAGTCTCGCCATTTTGTGGAGCAGCAGAGTGCTTATTCATAGCTCTTGGATGCCTGAGGCTGACCATGCAGCACTAAATATGCGTGAGTGTAATGAGAATATTGGAATAATCCCTCTCCCTCAGTTGCCTAAATCCATTCAGAGATGCTTGGGAGTCAATACTTAATCTGGCATACCTGAATTTTGGGCTGGGCTCCACTCAGTACAGGAACAAGAGATGGAGTGCTTTCAGTGGTCTGTCGGGATACCAGCAAACTTGCAACATCACTGATAAGTATGAAATGAGTCTTGCGAAGGGGTTTAGAGAGTGAGGTAAAAGCAATGAAAGATCTGAATAGTGGATCTCCATCTGGCCCTGCCACTGTCCTTTGGTCAGTGATTCTATCATCCCTTTCTGAGCATTGTCAAATGTATCTGTATTCTCAACAACCTTTGCTTGGTCTGTGGCATTCAACTGGGTGGGTAGTAACAGCAAGGTAACGCTAAAACATTTTATTCAGATGCACTCCAAGTGTAGAGGAAAGATAACATCTAGAGTTGCTTGACTTTTTGCATGCTCTCTAACAAAGGTATTTAGGCAATAAGATTTGGTCAGATGAATGTGTCTTTTTGTTTAGGCTACTTATTCACCCTCAGAGCTATCTGGATTAGCAAATAGGTTAATTTGGAGGGGACAGAGCAGGTCCCTGAGGTAAGATGGTACTACAGAAAGGACACAGTGGATTGGTAAAGGCACAGATGTTGTGCCTGCAATGTGTTAGAATGAGCTGCATGCCTGGAATGTTATTTTCTTTGCTGATGACCAGGATACAGGGCCAGAGATAAAATTCTCCAGGGAAGTGTCATAGGAGAACATGCATCAGTCAGTAAAATCAGAATTACAAAAAAAAAATCCTGTTGTAACAGATTAAGTACCTATCAAGTGACAACAGCAGTTTATTTTCTTCAAGTAAAAGTAATGGATATACTTAAACATAATCCTACCCTCAAGTGTTTTAATTCTGATGACACTTCTTATTAAGAAGAGTTGCCAAAATGGAAAAGTGCACACTCTAATGGAAACAATGAAATAAAGTTTATAGCATTTCTACAAGTTAGGTTGACACCTAAATTAGCTAAGAAGCCTTGAAACAAGATGGGAAAAAATTAAAATGAAAAGGAAAGAGAAAGATTTTCTGTGAGTCAGTGTTTTTGTTATTTGATGAATGTTTTGCAGTCTGCGTTTTCACAGCCAATTTAGATACAAAGGGTAAGAGGATTAGGTTTTGTTTGGTTTATTCTACCTTCCTGGTCTGCTGACTGGCTAATCATGAAAGCACCAGACCCAGGTGGGAGCTCATACTCAGTTGTGGTTTCTCTTTACTTCTATGTTTTACTTGAAAATGTGCTTTGTTAAACTCACAACTAATCCTATACACTTGAAACAAAGAAAAGGCAACTGTAATGGATTCAAACTTCCATGTCTCTTGGCACTTTGGTGTTGATATTGTAGGAATTGCTTACCTGTACAGGATGCAGGATGTGCGAATACACTTGTTTATTCCAAGCAAATGACCAAAATCACATCTGTATGCTGATATATGGAATGCCTATGTGACCTGGCTTGCTTGTGTATCTCCTTATTTTCATTTATAAGGAGATGCTTTTTTTCCTAATCAAATATTTGCAGGTTATTAAAATCACCCGTCAGGATATTGAGGCCTACAGTGTGCTTCTATGTGATTCCTAGTATATTTTCTCAACCTAAGCAAAACCAAAGTTATGTAACTCCAGAAGCACTTCAGGGAAAGAAATCCACACTTTAAAGAGACACAGTTCCTTTGTGATGTCTTCTTGCTTCTGGTGGAGAAAGTATTGCTTTTGTACTAGCCCACACTATCAGCATTGCATTGCAATAGCCTCTGCATATAGACTGCATTGCAAAGCCTCTGTCCAGAATATGTGTAAAGAAAGTTGCTTATGTGCAAGCTGAATTTTTGGTTCGTTGTAAGTCAATTAGGGTATGTCACATTTCAAGTCTATGGATTTAATAAAACATGAGACTTCAGGGTTGGAGATCATTCTGGAGAGCTCAGCTTAAGTTCCTGAAATGTAATTTTTGTTCTCTACACATGAGAGTTTCTTTGACTGTGTATGGTGCAAGGAGCACGATTTGATTTTGTCTTCAAGGAAGGGAGGGAAGAACTAAAGAAGGACATGTCAATTGGAATTAAGTTCTTTCAGGTTCTCTCATAACATTCAGACTTTCAGTCTCCTCCATTCAAAAACTCAACATGACAGGTAGACTAAGATGATATAGTTTTGGGATGATGAATCTAAAATTGAAACCATCTCTATAAGAAATAACCAAAAACCTTTCTGATATCTCTGTCAGCATGTCTAATGTTTTGAGACAGTCCGGAAAACATTTCATAAAACAAGCTTCCATGGCTCATTGCTTTAGGTTGATTGCTCATATTTTCCCTTTGTAGTAATGTTTTTCTAAATACATTTCATTCAACACAGGGTTTCTTTGGCAACGAATGGCAGCTTATTGTAGAATAGCTAGCATTACTTTGATGATTTCATTACTTCAGTGCCCATCTGCATAGCAGAATCCTCTACAGAACTAACACAGCCAGTTCCTTGTGTCAAAATTTTCGAAGGCTGAGCTTGAAAAGTGCACAGCTTTCAACAGCAGAAAGATGAGTGCTTCATCTCGTGAAAGTGTTTGAGATTCAAGAAAGGTTCCTTACTTGTATAGTAGTGAGGCCAAAGAAAACTGAAAAGACCTTGTAAAATACTTTCACACACATGTGCAAAGACACCTTGGGACAGCTAAGAGCTGTCTACTTAGGGTGCTTGTGTGGGTTGGCAGAGAATGACTTGGTAGAGGTTTAAATCCAGTTTTTTATGCCCCAGCTGACAGCCCCAATCAGTAAGCTGTCATCTACACTGGAGTTATTTGGTCAGCCTCTTATGTGTCTCCTGTCTCATGTCGATGTGGTCCTTAGTTTTCCTTTTTCCTGGGCAATCTAATCTCTGACACACAGCAAGAGAATTTCCAAGTTCCGCTAAGCTTTAAAACAGAGTAATATTAATCTCTTTCAGGGTCTCCCCAGGTCCTGACTACACTGGCTGGCTAGGCCTAATGATCCGCTTCATTGAGACTTAGATACTTACAGTTTATTTTGGATGATTGCTAGCTGTGAGTCAATTGGAAGATCTGTAGCTTAGTCCTTCTGTCATCTCAGAGCAGTCCCATTTATTTAAATAAATAAGTATTTTTTCAATGAAACAAGGTTTTAACCGATATTCCAGGAAAGTGTCAAATTACTGAAATTAAACTGCAGAAAATTCCATTCAAAATTTTGAAGTGCTTTCATGACACAAGGCTATTCTAAATTAACATATTCCTGCTAAGAATTCTGGTTTTATGGAACTGGTATGTTTTACATTAAAATGTGGGTAAAAAACATACTAATGCTTGTTTGTGTTTTTCTGCAAACTTATGTGAGGTGAACATCTTGATCCGAGCAAAGAAGGAGCAGGCGTTGTTGTGTTGAAAAACTTGACATACTGATTCTAAGTTTTGAAGCCACCATTGCAATGCTCCTTCTTAGCCAAATAGATCCAGCTATACCAATTACTGGGAGAGCTGATTTGCCTCTGAACTAAAAATACATTTATGATAGCATCCTTACTTGTTTTTGATAAAGGGGAAAAACTTCTGGATTTCAGGTGTTAAAGTGAGGATTCTTCCAATGCACCACTGTGCTCCCACTAAACTAAGTTATAAAATTTCTCTGGGAACACACATAGGCCACTTCAGAAAACCTGGCCTCACATTCCATTTAATTTCTCACATTGACCTAAGATTGTTGGGGCCTCAACCTTATCTCCTTAGTTTAAGAACATAGTTACTTGGCCAGCTCTCATTCCACTAGGATGAGAGCTGGCTAGGGTGTAGTTAACTGGACACTTCCATTTATGTCTTCATGCTGGATCAACATAGTAAAATGAAGACTACGTGTTTAAAGCACTTGAAAGGCAGTAAACTTTAAAGTATCATCTAATCAGCCAGTGGAATTTGTTGCTGTGGGACATGGAGGCAAACAATTTGAGAGTCAGGATAGGATTAAGCACTTGAATAAGAATAATACCTGCAGTTAACTTGTGAGGTTAAAGTATTATGAGATTTATCAGTTCCATTGCTTCTGGGCATAAACTGCCATGTCAGCTTGTGAAAGAACTCATTTTTTGCTCTCACTTGTTGCTCCAAGCTGTTTGTGGGATGCTTTCACAGGGTGTGGGGCACCCGAGTGTGTTGATGCCAGAGAGGAGGACAGCAAACTGGAACGGTCAATAGCTCTAGCGTGGAGCAGGGCTTGCTGCTCTGGTTTTGATCCACCAGCTTCTGAAGGATTCCACAGCCCATGTGGGAGACAAGCAGTGGAGCCAGTGGACTGCCTTATATTAAATCTTGTTCACAAAGAATTTTTAAGTCTAGGAAGTGATTTATCATCCCGTCACTGCATGGCCACTTTTCCATACAAAACAGAAGCTCTCCATTATGCATGTGTATCTTTTGACACATGAATATGTTAAAAGGAATTAAATCCCCCCACCATTTGGTCTGGGATCACAATTATTTGGCACATTATCCTCCTGTCATTTTGGTAAAGGAAAGCTAGAAGTAGGTGGCTTGAACATTCCTCCCTTTTTAAAACTTTCCATAATGTCTCTTCACAGGCAGAGATTATACGTATGCATGTTATGGCTAGAAGTAAACGCACAGGTATTAACTACAGCAGCAGGTGTTTGGGGAATCGTTCACCTCTAGAATATTTGCACAACATCATTTAAACAATTAGCTGTTTGCCCTCAAGGACTGGGGTTTATAAAATGGAAAATTCACAGCAAGGGAGGTTCTGACTGGAATGGCATGAGATAGATGAGGGGTTTTGTTCTCAGACTTGAAAATCATGATTAAAACTTTAAATGTCTGGTTGTACCGAAGTGGAACTTTGGGTTTAGACTGGAAAATGATGTTTAGGCTGCAGGAGAGCAGAGAGACAGTAAAGATGTTACATTAGAAAACAGTTAAGAGTGCCTCTCTTCAGGCAGAGGTATGTGTCTTCAGATAGGCTTGCAGGAGCATCTGATGGTCTTTCTTATCACACCAAGTTTAAAAGAAAGAGAACATTTTGACCAATTTGAATGATTAATGTAATCAGGAGTGACACTAAGAGGTCTGTATGAACCCAAACAAAAGTGAGCAATGCTTTTCCTCCAGCTGACTTCCAGGAGCCGGTCAAGGTGTTAGATATGCTGATCTCGAAGACCAGGTTGAGGAACCCAATTTAGATGCTTCTTTTATGTCCAGACTACTGCAAATTTCTGTACTACATTCACAACTTTATTCTTAAAGAGGGCAAGGTGTTGCAGATGCCACGAGATAAGCTGTATCTCCCTACTGATCTGGATGTCTATGCAGGGATGCTAGGTTCTGTCATGTGCACTACTGGTTTCTTGGATGGAGGTAGATGGACAAGCACTAGCTATCTGCATGACAGCTACTACCTGGAAATTAAATATATGGATCTACTGACCTTACCAATCCCTTGAGGGACCATCACTTTAAGACTCTGTGTGCTGAGGTCATTAGAGCAATGGAACAGAGCACTACTAGATTACTAAAGGACAGTAATTGCCTTGTATTACAAGCTCTATTGCCAAGTTACAGCAGTCAGGGCCTTAAGCATACCAAAAGCCCTTGGTTTCCTTGATCAGCCTTACCCAAGGCCTCCATCCATGCAGCCCGTACCCATCAGTCCATGAACTACATTAAGCTCAGTCTTGGGCCCCCAAGATGAGAGATGTTGCAGGTGTTGCCTGTCTTTTGCTGTCCTGAGTTGCTGACTGGATTTCCAGGGTGGACAACAGGCCTGTCTTCTAGCTCTGTTTCTGACCCTGTCTTTTGTTTGAGCTACAGTGTTGGTAGTTTTGTCTCCGGTTCTGTCCTCTATTTGGACTAGATGATTTGACTTCCTGGATGGACCCCAGACTGTGTAGGTAGCCTTGTTTCCAGCTCTGCCTCCAGAAACTGTTGTGTTATGCAGTAAACATGGAATAATCCAAAGTACATTTGGCATTGTGCTGTAGCTGTAAGGATATTACCTGGCATAGTCAAAGTCAGAGAGGAAGGGAGAGAGAACTGCAACTATGGTGATGTGCTGGTTAATGTACTGTAGACTAATTTACTCGCTGTGAGCTACCCTATGGCATCCAGCTGCGTTGTGCCTATTCTTCCAGTTGAGACATGTAACTAAACAATGTCCTGATTCTAGTTGTGTGCCAGAAGGGCAGCTTATAAACCCTTCTCAGACAATGTACAATATCTCCTTCTTCCTTCCTGTGAAACCTCCTGGGGCCTAGCATGTGCGGGGGTGGTGGAAAAAGGGAGGGAGAGGAGGAGGAAGGGTGAGAGGAGCAAATATCCGTTGCCAGCCGTTCCCGATGGAGAAAAAGGCTGCAATAGTAAATGATGCATTTTATGGCAGAAAGGAAATGCCTTCATCCCATGAGCTGTGGCCCTGGCCAGTGTTCTACTTACCTGAGGAGGAGGGGGTAGGTCCCTGACTGTATTCGGCCAGATGAGAAGTCTGCAAGCTGGGAGGTGTTGTCCCTGGTGGATGTAAAATACTTACAGGTGCTTCCTGCCGCCTGGCTTCAGCTCCAGCTCCATGTCGGGAGGCGGGAGAGCTGTGAGCAGATGATGTAGTTGCGTCTGGAAGTTCTCAGGTGGCAGATCACCCCTTAGAGACTGTCACAGTGAGTGTGGATCAGCATGGTGTGCTGAGGCTGGAGCTGTGGGAGGCTGGGAAAAATAACAGGCTGTGCTTTCTTGACCTGGCAAAAGGACACATGCAAGGAATGGTTGCAGGTTGCAGAATTTCTTGCCATTTTTGTCTCATGTTATCTGAAATGTACTTTGAGCCTTGTCATGAAATGAAATATTTTGACACTCATTTGGAGGCATGCCCAAAGGATGGTCTAAAAGCTCTACAGGAAGGATCTGTGTCATGATAGCTTTTATGAAGTCCAAATTAAAATAGGCTTGTACCAGGTCTAGCAAAGTTTGTAAGCAGAGCTTTAACCCTTTTGCAAAGAAGAAGATTTTCTCTCAGCCATCAGAGCTTTTTTTTTTCTTTTTTCTCAGTTTTTTTTTCATTCTATTTATATCTTACTCTAGTTTAATTTTTCTTGGCCATCAGACAAGTAAGCCAGTCTTTTCTCTGCTGATCTTAAAGTAGAGTTTGTTTATATGTACACAAGATCTATAATTACACGGCAGTGTGATTCCCCACAAAACATCCCCTAGCCTCCACTCCCCAAATTCATATAGCACTTCTTTTCTGCAGGGCCAAGCATACTGTTAGACTTTCTAGACAAAGCTGTTTTGTGTACATATGATTTTCCCTTCTGTATCAAACCTTACCTCAAAAAAAAAAAAAAAAAGTGGAAAAAAAAAAAAGAAGGAAAAGAGGGCAGCTGGGAAATCTTGGACTAAAAGGCAGATCACATTTCAAAACATTGTGATCTAAAAATAACAACTCTGATTTCCCTGTCCTTCTCTTTATCTCCCCCTTCCCCTTCTTCTCAATGTAATTCATTTTCTCTAAAGAAAATCCCCATGCTGGGAATATATGAAATACGTAGCACTTCAGTGATATTGATTTTATTTGCAAGATGCAGTTATGATTTTAAAAATTGGGAAATGGCATAAGAGCAAACATTGAGACTATTATGACTTGTGCAGCTCCTTTTAATACTGTATGTACATGCACGTGCATGTGTGATAACAGGCGTAATAAGGCTAGAATTCATGTGCGTTTCAGTTTATGTCAGGAATCAGATCTTTTTATGGGGTTCACATTAATTTTTAAATATTTTGACTTCATGGACTTACTTCTATCTCTTAAAGGCCCATTCCTACTGAAGCTGGGGGCTCTGCCCTTCTCGTATGAAGATCAGAGGTTTTCAGCTGTGTGAATTAGATTGGAGGGTTTGGGTTCTTGGTTTTGGTTTGGGTTTTTTTTGTTGTGTGTTTTGATTTATTTTTTTTAAACTTTCATTGGTGTTTTCAAAAGCAAAGAAGAATTTTGCACCTTTTTGAGTGCCACTCTGCTGCAGGTAAAGAATGTAACAGCTTGTGAGAGTGCAGCTAGAGCCAATAATAATTTGACTGACATGTCTTGGCACTGAAATGCCTATTAAAACTTACTCTGTCCTTTCAAGATGGAGATTTTAATGCTGGGCACTTGTTTGAGCTGAAAGTTCACTCTCTTTATAAATCCAAGGAGCCTACATCCGTCAAAGATTCTCAGAAGGATCTAATATTTCTATTGATGATAGAATAAATCCTTCAGTGTCGCAGAGTTTCCAAGCCATGGAAGTTTCCAAGCCCAGTACATACTGCAAACATGTTTCCATATGTAACACACCGTACTTTTCCATACAGGATCCCAAAGACTCCTTGGAAAACCACAGGGGACAGTCAAATATGATAACCTGGTAGCAGTTTTAGGAAAAAATATATTTACTTTAAGAATTTATAGGAAATATAGTAATTTGCAGTAGGGGTTAAATGTGGACTCAAGGGATAGCAAAGTTCATTGCAGAAACAAATGTCTTCAGATATTTGATGGGCATGATTTCAATCACAAATAAGCTATCTCTGTTCGGAAAAGTTTGACAATATATATGCTCTTATTTCACAGAAAGACAGCATCTTTGATTTTATGTAAGATATGCACACTTTTAAAGCCAGTTCCAAAGTAAAATCACTGATATTCTTTCCATGGATTTGAGACAGTTCCAGTAGGTGGGAGGTTAGCTCTCCTACCTACACTGCCAGTAACCAGAAGAGGTTTTTTAAAGAGCTGTTTATTACATGGTATGGTAGAACAAAATTTTTCAATACAACCCCCTGTCTCCTGCAGCTTGCAGTGCTAACACAGGTCTGTGGTGCCTGCTGGAATCTGCCTGGATTTTAAGGCAGAATTTTAAATACGCTATCAATTTGTTTCCACCTTTACACACAATGCATTAAAAGCTTGCACTAGCATTGAGAAAATTTTTCATGTCTGAGAGACCACGACATTTGTTTGACACAAACTCCTGTGCTGACTTACTGCAGAATTAAAGATACTCTGTACATGTACAGAAGGTACTGGGCATGTGCAGGCGAATGTCTGTGTGTAGGCACAGCTATTATAAAGAGGTTGTTAGCCCAAGGACTCTTACTGCTTTCATTACCTGCTCTGTGGCTGTACCTTTTGGTCTGTAATTGAACACCATCATCATCTTCACAGTGAATCTTAAGGTTTCTACAGGTGCTTTCCAATTCAGTATCAGCAAGGATGAATAAACAAACACATTAATCCTGGTATCTGCACCACCACTGTGTCTTTTTTGAGAATCCAGAGACGTGGAATTTTAGGGTGAGATCTTGTCTTCCTGGATCACTCTGCTACAAACCTCTTCAGCCAGAGATGAAATGGCACTATGGTGAGCAGTAAAATCCTTGTAGATCACCAGAAAATTGCTGCCTCACAGCTGTGCAACAGCTTTTACTTCTTTCCTTGCTGAGAAATCAAATGGAATTGTTTAGGAGAGTCCAGTTTTAGGAACTGAGCCAAGCTGGCTAAGTTAACTGTGTCCCTGACAGGATTCTCCTGAGGCATCAGCCTCAGGAAACATAATCACCTCCAGCACCACCTGTAGAAGGACCCCAGGGGAGCTGGGTGCCTGGAATCAGGTGGTACAATAGGTGCTACTGGTATCAAAATCCCATGTATGTGAGGGCTTATCATTGATCCTCTATGGAGCCTACTGAGGACTTCACTTCTTGCAATGGGGGTTGCTGCTGGAGTGTCTGTAACTCTGAATCATAAATGGTCAGGCGTGAAAGACAGCACAAAAAAACTTCATTGAATAGGGAACCTGGATTTTCTACAATACCCCAGTTTGTCAAAACCCACGTTTATGGAGCAGAGAAGAGCAATTGTTCTCCCACGGCAGCCCAAGGGAACAGTAGTAGCCACTTACAAACTACCTCACTGCTGTGCAATTTGCAGTGCTGTACAATATCTGCATAAAGAACAGTGAAGCAGTCTTTGTGATGAATTTGATTAATCTTTCACTTAGTTTTTGTTCTAGTTGCACTCTGGCATTTCTTGTGCTGCAAGCAAACGTATTTTTTTTTTTTCCTAATCAGCAATAATAACTTTTGAAATCCATTGCACCTAAACAAACCTCCCTTGAGGAAAATACTATCTCACTTTTCCTTTCCAAGACACAGTTTAACAACAATTTGCAGAAAAGGTATGTATACTGTACAGATTTATTTGGGTTAGAAACCTTGCTTGTTATGAGTGTAGTTTTTAAAATACTTGGATGAGCAAAAAGTGCATTTACATAAAGACAGAAGGAAAATGTAATATAATGAAAGTTAAGATGAATAAAGAAAACAAGTTTTAAGATGCCACAGATAATATGAAGCTTATGATTCCTTTCAAAGTGAGGGCAGATTGCTCTTAAAACAACCTGAGCTTCAGGGTGTTTTGTCCTTTTGGTCCTTCTGGAGGTCTGTAGGGTCTCAGATGTCCCAGCTCAGTCACCCCACACTATGGTTCTAACTGTCCAACTTTGACAATTTCATAGGGTAGGTAAGAATATATCCTGACATATCTTTTCAGGAAAGGTGCTAGAAAGCTATTAACGTAACATTGCCCAACTGCATTTCTACTGCGTGACCACTTTTTTCCACTTGTAGTTGTTCCATGTTGTGTTGGGAATGATCTCTGAGATTTGATCAGTGTGAACGAGGGCAAAATTTGGGCTTCATGATGTGTGAAACTCCAGTTACCTCTCATTTAAGTTTACAACAAAGTTAATAGAAGTTGTGTGAATCTGCAGCTAGCAGTGTTTTGAGAACTACATCTTTCTTGGATCAAGTTCAAAAGGGCGAGCTCATCCAGATGTAACTGGCAGTATTATTGAAAACCATATCTGAACTGGTCACACTGGGGTCTATTCAGTTGGGATCAAATCTGTATAATTAATGATGCCTAGAACATAATTTCTCCCATCTGAAGCTAGACAACTAAAATGGGTCTCTAGAGGCATGACTTTCTCTTTGCTGTTACCCAAGGAGTATGGAGTGACTTATTTGCCAGTAGAATAAAATCTGCTATGCAAAGACTGAAAGTGAGGGGAGATGGGCCCCACCTAAACTCTGCTGCATTGGTAGACACAGTGAATGTGAATTGCAAAATTCAGGTTCTATGTCTCTCCCTATTATAGAGCATATGCTAGCAAAAATAAAGTTGATAGTATTTATTGTGACAGCTTATGTAAATGATTTGAATTCTTCCAACTAATAGACTAGTAACCTACAGTTTGTTTTTAGATTGTCTAGATTATTTGTACTTAAAGTCCCTTGGGGGTTTTAATTCTGCATTTCATCTGTGACAAGGGAAATGACAGGCATGTTGAGCGTATGCAGATGCAAAAAGGAGACCTGAAGGTTTCCCAGGCTCTATGAAACACAGAGTCAGATGCCCTAAGAAACCAGGTGACAAGTGTATAAACTGAGTCAGCAGCAGCTACAAGTGTGTCTGTTGGGATCACTCTGCCTTCCCAAGAGAGGGAAAGAACATATATGCTTTCTGACAGGATCAGGTGGTAAAGGAAGACTTCTTCAAGTCACCCCAATTTTTGGATCAGAAAGTCGTAATGAAGCTGTAGCAAGTGACAGCCAGCATGCAAACCTTTATCTTTGCTTAAGCACCTGTTGGTTTCTCAGACATGAACTATATCCTGGGTGCTGAGTTCTCCTCAGTATTATTTCTATGGTTTCAAAGCTTTCACCTTTTCTGTAGCAGTGTGTGCAAGAGACTGGAGCACATCCCTCCGCTGTCTCTCCAGAGACGTACCTCTCTTTAGGGAGAAAAAAATAAAATTAAAAAATTAAAAAAAAGAAGAAAAACACTGAACCTTCTTTCTTCCACACTAAAAGACCTTTGTCCCAAACCACACATGTAGATTTTAAACAGAAAATAATATGAAAGCACAGTGCTTCCTTTATAGCAGACCTTATGTGCCTTATGCAGCTTTCTGAGTTCCTGTGTCCATGGATTTATGATGTGCTCTACACTTTCCACATTCTCAGTGTTGTTTTCCCACATTTGAAGGAGAAATGATCAAGAGATTTGTGCTGGAGTGAAATTTATTCTGTCTTAAGCTGTGTAAAGGTTCCAAATTCACCACAGCATGGAAAATAGAAATGCTGTAAGCATCTTGGGCCCTTCCCAGGCATGCAGACACCGTGCCTTCTGTAGAAATGAACGTTACATTCTTGTAATTACAGTTCTTGTCAGAACTGCTTTTGCTTCTAATAGATCAGGTAAATATGAACCAAGAATATGTTATAATGCCCAGGGGGTCATTTGTGCATGGGAAAATAGCCCCCAACCCAATGAAAAGCTGCACTCCTCTGCAGAGGGGGGAGTTTGAGTGGCCTTTCTGGTCATGCAGAGTGCATTTCAGGGGTGGGCCATCAGCACCCCAAGGGGATCCTTTGTTTTAGGTTAGGAAGCTGTAATTTAATATTTTTTTTTAAAAAATGCATTAAAAAACATTTTAAGACTGTGGAAAACACGATCACACTGTCCAGTTTCCTCTACGTGGGCTAGAAACCTCTGCATGACCATCAAGACACAGGTGCTGAAGCCACTGTCCCTCTCTGGTGACAGCCTGGTAAGGCCCCCACTTCCACAACAATTCCTAATAGCAGCACTGCCAGACTTGCCTCCATACTGCTTAGCAAGGAACAGCCTCACTACCGCCTCAAGAACTCGAATATTCCTTGGAAATGTTGGCCATTACAGCTGTGCTCCTGTCCCCACTGTTGAGGAATACTCTAATTCAACTGAAATTCCTTAGTGGTTTGCCAGCTGCCCTTTCCATGGAACAAACGAAAAAAACCCAAGCAAAAGTAAAGAATGAATTTCTTCTTACTCCAAGATTAACAAAACAGACAAGCAGAAATAAAATAAAACCACACTTACAATTACCCTCTCCTTAGATCACCTATTAACCAGCTAAGCAGCTCTCAAGACACTTACGTATCTGGGATCAATCCTTACTCAAGATTCCTGGGCATTACTTATATAGAAAGGAATTGAGACTCGATGAGGAACTTCTCCTTATATATCTATTTCATCCTTGAGCAAGTAGCTCCAGCTTGAAAAGCCTTTTGTAATTCATAACTTAATTAGGATGCCAATTTTTAACAGTGCTATTTAAAGACTACTGACCTCCCCTGCCTAATTTTAGAAATATCGATGTCTTTTTGGCATGGCTAGGTAGATCTATTTTCTGATCATAGAATAAACATAACTTGTTAATGACTGTACTAGTGCTTAACAGGCTACAGATCTTTTTATAGTAATGAAGGAAGTCTTCCTGCCTGGAATTGTGGAACATACGCTAATGTTCAAACATTTGTATATGATCAGTGTACACAAAAGCCTATAATTTAAAGGAACATAGAAATAGATAACCATACTTCATTTTCTTTTCTCTGTTAGCATAATACACATAATAATAATTCATCATGATCTCTCAAATCCAGTCAGAACGTGACAGTAATCAATCAAATCTGTAATGAGAACTGGTCTGGGGAATAAACATGCGTTACTTGGGCTTGGAGGATGCTGTGATTTGCAGCCTAATATTTTTCCCATTCTGTTCCAATCCTTTTCCTTTTTGTTATTCTACCGGGATTTTCAGACTATACTTGCTGGCAGCTGCAGCATTCAGTTTGATACAATCTAGCCAGATTCTAGGGAAGTGCTAGGTAAGTGCCTCTTTGGATGCATGCTCTGTGGTCAAAGACGAGGCTCCCTCAGTCTACCCATCAGCAGAACTATGCAGGATAGAATAATTGCCTGAGTACAGAGGAGTTGGATGGTATCAAATATTTATTTTTAAAATATTGGTTTTATTCTAACACATATTAAAGCTAATAAACTGTTGTGATACTGAATAAACTTTTATTCCAAATAGAGATTTACATTGTCAACTGGTGCTCATGTCAACTGACAAACATTTCTTACTGTGTCTCACTGTGCCCTAAGGCATTGGAACAAGCTGTCCAGGGAAGTGGTGTAATCACCATCCCTGGAAGTTTTCACAAACTGTGTAGATGAGGCCCTTGATGACATGGTGGACTTGCTAGTCCTGGGGTAACGGTTGGATTTGATGGTCTTAAAGGTGTTTTTCAACCAAGTTGATTCTGTGATTCTATGAAAGTTTCCCTAAAACAAAAACAAAGTATGAAAAATCGGACCATCAGAGTGTTAACCCAAGGCCTCTAGAGGCCATTTATATCCCACTTAAGCACTGGGCTTCCAAATTTTACTTTAATGGAACAACTCACAGTGGCAGAGGAAAAAGCATCACTCATTTGAACCTTAATTGCTTTGATCTTTGCTAAGCAATTAGCTGTGCCAGGCTACGTTCAAATTGTCAGTCAAGACAGGCTTTGCTCTATTGCTCTCAAGCTGAGCAGTGGTATATTTCTCCCTCCTGATCTTTTGCTTCCAATGCAGAAGCTGCAGAGACAGCACATTTGGCTCCCTCCGGAAGGATGTTAGTGCTTTGTTTGGTTCGAATCTCTCACCTCACCCTCTAGCCAATGAACAGTCATCATGGTCAGGCTCTGAAGGGAATTTTCTCGAGGTCTTCTTGAAGGAAAGATGGTGCCAGTGATCTGGCAAGGGGGGATAGTCATACCTCAGAAACCATCATGGCTCTACCACACCTACCCACAAAAAAATAATAATATGAATGCTAAAATTAGGGATGGAAATAAGTAGTGCAATGCTATGATCACAAGTCCAGCACAAAAGAGAGCCAGAGAAACTGGCATGGTAACAAAATGTGCTGGGATCTGTGTGGAAGAAAAAGAGACTTTGGAACAAGTCAGGAAGGTAAGATCAACTAGAAAAGTATGTGCTGCTTTACCAGCTATTCTAGTACCTTTCAGTAGATGGCACTGTGGAATTCCCATGGGCCACTATGGTTTATGAGACTGAAGCAGGAGTAATTGAAAAAATTTTATATGCAACAGAAAAATAATGTATTGTAATTCAGATCAAAAGATAAATAAATCCACAAAGCAGCATAAAAAAAGAAGATCCTTTCTTCATTCTGACTAATGAGTTTTGAATGGCAAGGACAGGCAAAGCTGAGCAAAACTATTCTATGATGGGTTTCCAACTGGACCAAAATGTTGCAGTCTTGAGCCTGTGGGATTCTGGAGTCCAGGGAGACATTGTCTGCA
>JAVHNF010017199.1:0-10643 GCA_034783455.1 Micropsitta finschii | reverse complement strand
GAAAGGATAACTGGGGGAAAAGGACTCATATGCAACACACAAGTGCTGTCTAATTTCTAAAGATGGATACTGCACACTCGGCAGCTTTGACCTTGTGATCTGGTGCCTATCCTCAAGATGCCAAAGATTCTGGGCTCTTTATCCTTCTAGTATATTCAGAAACAGCTTTGGAGGTTATGGGCTTTCACTGGTCTCTTGAGACTTCTTTGTGGACTTGCTGTTTTTTCTAGTTTCTTTTCATTGGGCCCAGTTCCTTGGTGCTTACGGTGAAGATATGCTGCACAAGCTAATGGAGCTTGCAGCAGTAGCAAGAACAGTTATTTCCAGGCGCAAAACACACTTAAGTGAGACTGTTTCTATTGAGTCACTGCTGTGATGCAGTGCATTGTCAGCATCTTCACCCCAGTCTTGTCTGCAAGACACTCTCTGGCTGGCATCCAAAATCTAAGACATGGGAGACATGTAGGGAGTTTTGTTCAGTCATTAGTCTTGAAAGATGTGTAATACCAGCAAAAAGGGACAACTGAGTTCCGTGTAGCAAACGTCAGATTTGTACTGATCCTTGCGTAATGCCTAATGAGACTTAGATTATATTAATTGCCTAATGAGACTATCTCCCTAGGCTTCCTCTGTAGACAGAGGAAAGAAGTAGGCTTCTTTAAAGACAGAAAACAAATTAAGTTCCTTCTAATGCATTCAGCCAGTTCCACATACCTAGGCTAGATACTGTCTGCTCTTTCTTTAAAGGAGCATATCTTTTTTGACTGATTAAGGAGAGACTACGCAGATGAGACATTTAAACCAAAGCTTGTCCTTGTGACTACACTGCTGCCTCAGTTTAAGATGTTGCTTATGGGCGATGAAGGTGAATATGTCAGGATTAAGCCACTTGCTGTGTTAGTACAAAAAGATTAAAAAAGAATGTGTTTTGAAAATAATCGTCTTCCTCTCCAAACGAAAGAAAACTCAAAAGACAGTAATATGTGCAGGAACTTGTGAATATGAGAGTTATTGGAAGCACAATACTGCAAACTTCTGACAAGGAAAAGTAAACCTGTTTTTACAGATTACATTTGTATGGGCAGTTTGGGAATTTCTGCCTAAATGTATTAGTAGAGTTAAGAACAAACAAAATAAGTGAGGAAAAATCTGAGACCAATGGTTAAATCTCTCTGACTGAAACTCCCAAGTGGCTGTTAGATTATTTTTAGTTTACTTATCACTTTGTTCAGGAAAGTTAAAAAATTAGGTTTGTATACTTTCTGATGTAGAGCACAGAGAGTTGCAGTTTGGAATTACAATTGTCATTCCTAAGATGAAACAAAAGCATGTTTCTTAAAAACTGCATACTTATTCCCTCAATTGATCTTTGCACCTAAGATGGCATAGAAAAGATGTAACAGTTTTTGCAAGGTACAGAGCCTGTGTACAGAGGAGCAGAATCACATCATTCCATTGCAGAAGACTGAGAAAGGCAGTTTACTGAAGGTGGAAACACAAGGTCTCTTGTGGCTGTATATGAATGCAGCCAGCCCTGCAGTTGTGACACACATCAAAATAAATGCTCAGATGGCAAAAAAGGCAGTGAAAGCAAGGCTTGACACTTAACAAATGGCTAATGCATTTTTTAAAAGATGCAAATATATTACAGTTATGGATTTAGATCTTTATTTGAACTTATTTTTAGTTTCATCATCTGGTAATTCAGCTATATGTTTCATCAGATCTTAATCTTTTACATGATATTTCAGGGTTGTGGTGCAGACACAAATGTTGTAAGCAACAATTCAGATACCTGTTTCTCCTGTGTCAGTGGATGCAGTCTTAAATTGCTGAAGCTGTAACCGTCTGTACCAACAAAGATTTGGGAGGAGGAGGAAAAAACTTGCAGCACTAAGCTTTAAGCATTGGGCTTAACTAGCTGGTTGGTCAAGCATCCAGAGAGATCCTCAGAACACCATTCAGAGCTCCAGAGTAAGGCTGCCTGAAGCCTATTTGGCAAGGGCCATCTTGCTACTGGCTACAGGCAGCCCCTAGAGAGACTAGCATCAGAAATTAAATATCAGCAGATGGTAGAAGTGAACACTGCTCTTGCTTTGCATTGTTTGTTTGGAGCAGTGTATGGGGCGTTTCTCTGGGACAAGGAAAGAATGCTTATCATCCAGCTTGTCAGCAGATACACTGCTGAACGAGGAAGATTTGAGATTTTTTTTCTGTTGGAAATTCACACTCATGTCCGTAATGGGTGTCAGAGTCTGGGTAGTTAATGCACAGTGTCAGAGAAGATAAAGCACATCAGCTGATAGTGAAGGATTACTTTCTACAAGGTAGTTTCAGTGACATTTTAACTATTTAAATATATTGTATCTTGTTTCATAACTGAAGCTGTTTAACAATTGAATAAATCTCACTGTTGGACCACTTTCCAGACATTTAGACTTAATTCTCTTCATCTCATTCTATTTTTCTGCATCATGTTCTTTGTAGCTTATCTCATCTCCTAAACTTTCAACCCTTGTTACTTTTATCTACTACTTCCCCTGCTTCCTTGCTTGCTGTTTGACAAACTGCATGGATGCTTTTTTAATGAAAGGTTATCTTGTGCTTTGTGTATTTCTAACAAGTAGAAAGGGGACAAAAGGGCCATTTTCACTTTTTGTAATGAAGTGTGATGTAAGATATAGGAAAATGTAAAGGGCAAGGTTAAACAGTTCAAAAAAGAAAGATATGATGGTTTGAAATTTAGTGCACTGTTTTCTTCCAACTTGGATTGTACAGATTTATTGTGGTGAAAGCCAAAGGTCAAGTATACAGAGAAATATAGCCCTTGAGGAACAATGAGAATGAAGGTATGGGAACATAAATAGTTGCCTTTTCTATCGCTGAGCTAATCTGTGTAGGGTATTAACAGTTGCAGCGTGATTACCCTTGAAAGAAGTTACTGTCTACTGACCTGAATTTCAGCTCTTGTAGGGAGCAGTTATGGCCTGCTGTGTGTCTCCACTCAGCTCTTCCAGCTTGTGCTGAGTAGGAAAGAGAGGACTAGGTGGGTTTCCTCTCCTCCTCCTCCCTGCTCTCTTGGAGCTGGGTATTCAGGGAGGCTGCTGCACCCATCCTGTCCTTTGGTTGGAATGGTAAGAGACATGAGGTTTGCTAGTTACAGAGTAAGCCAAGGATCCATTTTCACTCTTTCTTGAAGCTCTCTTTTGAAAGAATGATCTGTGTGTATGGTCTTCATCATTCAAGCCCTCACTAAATTGACTTTATTTCTAACAGAGATTAGGCATGTTGTGAGGGATTGCTCCATCCTCCCCCCAGAGTGTCTGACAGGTACAGTTGAAATGGCTAGAGTTAGATGCAGTTATTTCTGTGTGATGACTAATGTAACAGAAGTTACCTGAAGGGTTGTACAAGAAAGTATTAGGTATGGAGAAAAGCTAGATCATCTTCGGGTATGGAGAAAATGTGGATTGTGGGCAGCTGTAGGTGTTTCAGAGATTCAAAAAGATTTCCAATGTGTTGCTCAATTTTTAGGAATTAAAATCTGATCTCAAGTTCTACATGAATGTCGTACCTTGGCTTATAGCAGCCTTGGAACCTACACAGGTTGGGTAGAAGCTGAAGTGAAAGTAGAGAAGCTGAACCACAACTCCTCAGTGAATGATACTGGTGTTTGAAACACTATGCGAATGGACTTCTGTTTTCAGGCAGTGCAGTCCTAATCCGGCATCAGTCTTAAAAACAAATACGTGTCCAGGATCATGGTCAACATGAGTAATGAAAATTGTTCTAACATTTGTTACTGCAAATTGGAGCATGCAACATAACCCTTCTTACAGGGTTTGTATAGATTTTAAATACTGGCATTTGCAACTAGGGTAAAGGAGATGGGTTTTTGTAAGAATTCAGTATGCTACACCCTATGATGCAAGATCAAAGCATCAAGCTTAGTATAAGGGCATAAATGTTCTCATCTGTAATCATGTTAAATACTCGTGGGTTCTTTCTTCCTCTTTGGGAAGTGGATACGGGACTATATTGTCACAGCCTTTCTGCGATATATTTTTATGTTTTCTTCATCTTACGTTTCTTTTCTGTTGTGTACTCATATTCATCATCTGAAGTCCATTGAATAGCCTATTGTAAAATAAACAGAAAATTGCTAAGGTTGCATTGCTCTCTTCATAAGTGGACGTGTGTTCTGGCCTAATTCAGTCTCAAGTCTTACGTTCTAGTTGATGTCCACCCCATAAAGTTTCAGTTGAGATAGTTTCTCTATTATGATCTGCCCCATGCCGGGTGTTATGATATAGCCTATTTAAAATAGTGATTATGTCAATAGAAAAATCTCTGTGTGTTGGTTTTGGGGCGGGTTTGTTTGTTTGTTTCAGTTTTTGGTTGAAAAACTTGATGAAAGGAAGTTACTGCTCTGAGTTGAAAATGTTCTTTCTTCTGATCTGTACACCCAGAATTTAAGTGGAGGAGCAGTTTCACAAGAAAAACTACCATCATAGAATCATAGAATATAGGATATTGTTGGAATAGTAAGTTGGAAGGGGCCCATGAGGGTCACTGAGTCTTCACACAGGGGCAACCTAAAGCTTAAACCATGTATCTTAAGAATGTTGTCCAAATGCTTCATGAACACCAACAGCCTTGGGGCCATGACCAGTTCCCTGGGGACCTTGTTCCAGTGCTCAGCAACCCTCTTAGTGAAGAACTTTTTCCTAATATTTGTTTGAGCTCAACAATAGAGCTCAGATACAATCACAAGGAGCAATTTTTAAAAGCTCTGTTTAGGAATGTTTGGAGATGAGAATGATGTACTTTGTGAGCGGGTGTTGGACTATGGACTGCCCTTTTGTCCCACTTTGTGTAGGTCGTACTTGCAAAGATGCCTACTGTCACTGCAGTTTTCTGAAAAAAAAATGGAGCTTTTTCTGGAGCAGATTCTGCATATGATTGAGCCAGTCAGTCAGGGTGGCAGCATCACTTTAACTGCTTTGCGTTACCTGCGTTACCTGCATTATGCATCTACTGCAAGTAATGTAGACAAAGATGTAATAACCAAGTTGACTTGGGCTCCTAAATTTGATGATACAGAAAATAATCTGGACCAGATTTTAAAAGGTAGGCAGTCGTATGCCTCTAGGCAGTTATATACCTCATGGGATTCTCCACTTCTTCAGAAGCTAAAACTCTTCTGTAAAATCTCTGTAGTGATATATGTCCTTTCATTTGGTCCAAACTGGTGAGACATAAGTCTTTAAATGATGCAGAGCATGTAAATGAGTCGCATATGCTGAGATGAACACCTGCATCAGGTTAGTGTTGCTGTATCTTTAGCTACCTGTTAGCCTCTGATCTTGCAGCAGAATCTGCAGATGTGAATATGAGCCTGTTTTCAGCTGCGCCAGTTTTTGGTCTGGTGTGTTACTACAAATCACTTTCATTGGCTGAAGTACGGGACCGAATTGTGGCCATGAGGTCACATCTCTTACAGTAACATCTCTTTCGGGGGACTGAGCAGACTGCCTGAAGTTGTACCGATCTAAAACTACAGCAGCTCTGCTCTCAAAATCTTTGGTTGTGCTTGTTGAGGGGCTTGTGGGTGTCCAAGGTATTAATGAAAATCTTTTGTGAGGGCTGGAGAAACAAAAAACCCATGTAGTGTTCCCTGTCCTCTAAGTCTCTTCATTTCTTGTGGGATTCCTTAGAAGAATGGTAAGGTGACTTTGTGGTGCTCCTCTACAAAAGACACTTGTGCAAACAGCAAAAGTAGAAGTCAGAGAAGACAGAGCATATAGCCCTCAATAATTTGTAAATTAGGATTATGGTGTTGTCATTCTATGCAAGCTCTCCTGAGAAGCCACTTAAGTAAATGGTAAGATGCATTCTTCATCTCAGACAGGGTGGGGTTGAACACTGTCGGGAATTCATAATGAGATGGGCAGTTTCACATAGAAATCGCTGGTTCTCAGTTGTGACAGAGAGCTGTCAGCAGTTGCTGCCTGGGGAAATCAGTTCAGTGATCTCAGACCAGCTCATTACAGGTGGATGATTACATCCCAAGTCCTCCTGGCCCTCATTTCCACTTGAAGCAAGTTTCTCAGGTGTGGTGCTGGTGGAGCCTTGTAGTGATGTCTGTCTCATGCCGGATAGATACAGTCATATCTGGATGTGTTACTGCACCACTCTCAGTAGTCTGGAGGTTTGCTGTCTCATAAGCCCACTCTGCATTTAGCCTGTTACAGCTTGTTTACAGAGACCCTGAGGAAAGTTCATTTAACTAATGTGTGACATGTAAGAAAATTTTCACAGTGAGTTAATCTGACCTCAGGTCATTTTAGTTCTGAGTAAGAGTTGTGCCACAGAGCTCTGATGTGGCTTTACCTGTTTGAGACCAGCTTTCTTGAGCATCCCCATGGAGGAAGCACATTCTTGGCTTAAAGCGGTCTAGAAGAACCTAAAAAACAAGTGAGCATGGAGATGCGGTGGGTGGGCCAGGGGGCCAGGCATCCTCGTGGGACATTGTGCCAAAATCTGAAATACTGCTGGGTATCCTGTTTTGAAATGAAGGGCTAGCAACTTGATCCTATTCCCAAGTACTGTTTTAACTTTGAGAATGACTGCTTTGTCTGTGCTTTGTGCATGGATCATTCTGAGCATCTCTCTGGGAAGCGCAGGGTGTCCATGGAATCTAAGGGGGAGACACTGGAGGTGTGCTGCTGTCACTGCCTATGCTATGTATCTGTTCATGACTTCGCAAGCTACTGCAAGAACTTGGTGGCAGTTTTACAGCTCATATCTAAGATGGACCTGAACACATCAACATTTTTTCTTCTAGAAATGACCACAGAAATTACAGGTTTATGCCTCCCTTCTAGAAAATGTGTTTCTGGTAATGAAGCTGGTGTTCTGCTGCTGTTTCTGGTGCTGCTGTTGAAGCAGTTCATACATGTGTGGCTATAAGGGGATGAAGTCCTGCCACTGAGGATTTTGTAACTGGAGTAAGATGTGTGTCTAACTGTAAAAGCAATGCACTTAATAATGCCTAATTTACATGCAAATTAGACATAAAGAAACCATGACTGTGAGCACAGTTTTACTGTAATGTTTTAACAAGGCCTTCACAAGAGAACATGAAAAATTTCCAAGGAGTAGGGTGTGGATCATGAAAGTGGTAGTGTGAGAGAATACATTCTCATAGCACTGAGGTTTTCTGGTGAGTTGAAATGAAATCTGTTGATATCACAACTTCTCAGACTAAGGAAAGCTACAGTAAGATACTCTTTCTTACACACATTTTTCAGAAAACTCTAGTCAGACTGGTGGATCATGCCATGTGGCAACAGATGGGTTTTAACTTGCATAAACATGCAGGGTGGTGTGTGCTAATAATCTAAACTACTTGCATATGCTGAGCTAAAGATTTATTACAAGGAAAAGGTCCCCATGAATAGCTTAGAGAGTATAATAGTCCTTGTCATGATGGAGGTGTAATAACAGCGATTAAAGGAAAAAGATAAATGAGAAACTTTGTAAAATATGCATGTTTAAGTGACAGAGAGGTGGCAATGGGTAAAGAATGTTACACTGTAATTAAAATTAAACAATTCGTGCTGCTCTGCTTGGTTACATTCAGAGAGGGGTGATAACAAAGACTAAAGCCATGAGCTTTAGCCTTGTGTTCTGCATATGCATCTTGCCACACACATACAGAATTGTGCCAAATAAGATGTTAAACTTTTCACAGATTTGATTTAATAATGTTTAACTGACAAAGTGTTGCAGGAAGGGAGAACAAGAAAGCCATGGAATTGCGCAGAAATTAAATACTGTTTGTGTGCTTGGCGGCAGCTTTCTAGGCCGGACTGTTCTTCAACCAGTAAAAGGTTTTTGGTATTAGCTATTGCCAGTATGGAGGTGTTGGCTGCAGTTCCCAGCAGATGGGGTTTAGGTGAAGGTTCTGCTCCAGAACTCATTCCGGAAGTATTTGGAGTCTTTATTCTGACTTGAACTTACTCTAGTACATTTTCAATCCATTTCCTAAGAACAAAGCTCATAGGAATGCCAGGCATTTCTAAGTGGTACCCTGTTTTGGAGGAACACATCAGGAAGGTAACAGTCAGGATTTGCTTGAGCTATCAAGCATGCTTTGCTCCATGCCAACTCCAGAACACATTGTTTAGCATGGAAAGAGGGATTTCCCTAAATCAGGATGGTTGCATGGCCCTCTTCTTTTATTCAGGCCAGTTGCTATCTTTTAGTGAATATGTGGCATTCTTTAAATTTAATTTGGCCAAGTATACATGCACATCCATCAGTAGAAGTTGTCCCCCTGTTTTGTTTTTTTTTTTACTTAGTCTGAGGCCAGGTTCTGCTCTACTGAAATCAGTGAGCTGAGACTGACCCATTTTCAGTTGTCAATATTCTGCAGTGTAAAATAATCCAATTCCTTTAAACTTCAAGTCCTACAACTCTAGCATGTATTAAATGTTGAGATGACAGCAATAAAAATTCTCTTCTGGAGTTCACAAAGATGTGTTCTGCTACAGTGGGATCTTCTGCCTCTTGACATGTAGATGTACTGCAGAGCGTAAAATATGGAGAAGAATCAGTAGCATGTAACCCCTACATGAAGACATTTTTTGATGGCTAATTTCTGGGAGCATCTGCTTTCAGAGCCTTCTTGTTGAAATGCACATCTGGCCCAGTAAACTACAGCTACAGATTTACAATAGATAGTTATTTGTAAATTTTAATTTGCTGGTTATAGTAAACAATGGTTTACTTTCAAGTTACATCCCTGTAAAATAGTTCAGATGGCATTTGTTTAACTTTTGGGGGTTTGGGCTGATTTCAATTCTCATGCAACCACTAGTTGTCCTCAGCCAAAAAATACTTGCAACCTTTTTGTTTCTGTTTTTTTGTTCCTTTAATTCTTTCTTTTCCTATGTTTTCTGTACCTCATGATCTGCAGTCTCTGCCATCTTATAAGGGCGTTAGAAAATTCACATCCATGCAGCCACTTTGTAGATTATTGAGAGGAGGGTGTATCTGCTGAAAATACTGTACAATGGGGAACACTGGGTGATTGGAGAAGTATTTTAAATGGTAAGATTATTCAGTGATTTTATTTTTGCATTAAAATCTAAGTCAGTTTTGGGTCCTAAAGTCCAATAAAATGTGCAGAAAGCTTGCATTCCAGGAAGATAACCATTAGATGCTTCAATAAAAATGTGTGCTCTGTTGTGGGTAATACTGATATTTTAGCACATGACAGAGTTGTGTGAAACACAGAAGAAAGGCAAGGAGTGTAAACTGGAATACAGCACTTCTTCCAAATCAGTATCTTGCCTTTTCATTTGCATGCGCCTTTAAGGTTTGTGGCAAGCAGCTCCTGGCTGCCCAGGGGCCTGTTTCAAGTGACCAAGAAGTTGCTATTTCTGCCACTATGTAGTTAGTTATTCTCCTACAAAGTGAAAGTTATGAACCTCTTTTAGATGAGTCTTTTAGGCTATTCTGCAGAAAGCAGCCTCTGTCTCCATGTTTTAAAAAGCCTCATGAGTTATGAGCCTACTTTCAAAAGAAATGGCAACTAAAAATTAGATTAAGAAATCTGATGTACACCATGGGGTCACCTGAAGCTGTAAAGATATTGCTAAAATTTCACTTTCAGTGTTCTGTTCAGCATGTGGGCTTTCTTAACTTTTTTACTCATCCTTCGTGTTACCTCTGAGATTATCAGAAACTACTTTTTGGAGAAATCTCACTCTTCCCATTAACAGTTCAGAGCATTTAAATGCCTTGTGCTGTCTATATTGCAGTCATGAGGACAACTTTTTACAAAGTTGGTGGGAACTCATTTGGTTGTTGCCTCGGATCTCTGCTTAGATTCTGTGGAGTAGATAGTTTGACCAATGCATATTTAGTATTTAGTATTAGTAAGAAAAACTGCAAACAAACATGATAGTGGTTACCACCATAAACGCCATCTGCCTTTCCAAGACAAAGTTTCCTGTGCCTGCTAGCAGCCTATATCCACAACTGCAAAGTTAAGAGACAATGTACGCAGGAACTGTTATGTGTTGAGTGCCTGTAACACTCTGCTTTGTGTTCTGTCCAATTCAAGCGTGCCCTCTGGATTCGAAGGCATAAAAGAACAGGAGATCTGCAACAAGATAATGACAAAAATGCTGGAAAATTACAATACCTTGTTTGAATTGGATGGTTTGAAGAAGGATGAAGAAAAGCCTGTATGTGAAGAGTTAGCAAGAATTATTTTGGTAAAAGTGAGTGTGTCTAATATTTCATTTTCTTATAACAAATCAATAATGCAAGTTTATTGAAGGCTTCAGTTCAGAAACCTTATACGTAAGTGGGAGGCAAAGACTGTTGTAATAATGTTCTGTGTTACTGATTGTTATCCAGCTCACAAATGATTCTGCTGATAGGCTAATTTTCATTACTAGTCTGGAAATTGATTGTTAGAAATTTTTATTCTTTATTAGCTATTCCCTGTTATTTATATATTTTATATATATATAAAATAAAAATATTTAATATTTAAAATAGTTCTTATTATAAAATATTGCATTTATAAATATATATACTTATATTTTTATTACATATTTATATAG
>JAVHNF010017197.1:24559-40021 GCA_034783455.1 Micropsitta finschii | reverse complement strand
CTTGTTATTTCCTTTATCATTATTATTGGTGGTAGCAGTTGTGATTTGTGTTGTACCTTAGTTGCTGGGCTGCTCTTATCTCAACCCGTGGGAGTTACATTCTTTTGATTCTCCTCCCCATCCCTTTGGTGGAGGAGGAGAGATTACAAATTGCGTGGATTGACTTGTTGACTGGGCTTAAACCACAACATGCTGTTATTTTTGCAGCAACTCGCTATGGGCTCAGGGCTGGGGTCAGTCTGTGTAAAGACCCTCTGGGAGGGTCTCATTAGGTTAAGCAGTTTGAAGCATAAGTGAGGCCTGTGGCAAGCATTCCTCAGCCACTTGAAGGGCTTATGGGGCCTTGCGCAGGAGCTACAGGTGGTGGGACAGCCCTGAGACTTGGGGCTACACTCAATACCAGGTGCCCAGTGCAGCAGGAAGACAATGGGGTTCCTTGATATTGCACATTGCTGAAATAATCTGTGAGGCTGAGGGTTTGTCCTAACACAATCAGAAATCTCACATGGAGACTTTATGCCATTCAAAGTTGTTCAGCTAACAGCAATGGCATGAGAGGGGTCTGAACCCTCACCCACTGCAGGCTGAGCCCATCCACCCACCATCATCTTCTCCCACTGAGCCCCCAGAGAAAAAAGTAGGAATTAGAGAAAACCAGACAAAACCAAAAATCCCCCAGACTTACAGACTGTGCTTTGCTGTTAGCATGCACTTGAGCTGGTTTTATTTGCCTTTAAGCCATTGTGCCTCACATTGCTGGCAGCCCTTCTTATGTTTAAGCACTGTAGGTGTTTAACAGGCCCATTGGCCCCTTGCACAGATGGGATCTCCTCCACGGCACTGTGATTCTTCCAGTGTGTCAGAAAAAAAAAATCCTTTAAACCTACCCACAGTGTAATTCATCTGAATTAGTGCTGCTGCTGTGGGAGGAGAACCCATTGCAAAGTGGGGAAAGAATCACTTGCAAATGAATATTAAGCTCGTTTGGAAATGAAACCAAAAGAAGAACTGAGTCAGCACAGACTCTCTTCCCCTTGAGAGACAGAGCTGCTTTTGGGTAGCAGCAGAAATCCCCTTATCACACACAGTGAATGCTGCAGGCATGTTCAGCATGTCTACATGCAGCCCTGGTGCTGGATAACCACACGTGGGTTTGGATGTGTTGCAGTGGCCATCACTTTATGGACTTTGTGAGCAACAAACTGCAGGGGTGAGCTGAGACAAAGTCCTCCAGATCTTTCACTCTACTTCCCTTTGCAGGAGGAATAAATCTCGCCTGTCACTCCCTTGGCTGTGGCAACAGCAGGCTGATTCAAACTGCCCGTTCATCCCAACCCAGACCCATGGAACCATGATGGGATCCTTTGTGCTCCTGGCTGTCATCCTGCTGGGCTTTCTGCAGAGCTCTGGGGCTGCCTGGTGGGGTCTTTGCAATAATTGGTGACTTTCTGTAGGAGCTACATGGTAATGGTCAGGTTTCTGCAGAGCTAGGAAACATGGATGATCGCCAGAAGACACAAACTATACTGCAATATAATATGTACAAAGAGAAGGGCCAGACTCAGCTTTTATTTTCACACTTAGGGTTTTTTTCAATATATTTAAAATAGATAGTACTTTCTGTTCATCAGCTGAATCAGCTTAATCCATCAAAAATCCAAAAAGAATTAGAGAGAATTAGAGGAAAGGAAGTCAAGGGTCAGCAACTGAGCCAAGATGTTAGGCAAATAAAGAAAGAGAACCAGCTGCTTGTTTGAGAGCAACAGTATTTGGGGTTAATGACACTTTTTATCCAGATTAGAAAGGACAAAAGGAAATCCTCAAGACTTAAAAATATTGCTGTAATGTGAACTGTAGTTCTTAGCCAGCTCTTGTTTTGAAGTTATTTATTTACCATGACTAATTCAGACTTTCAGCCGTGGTCACTGCCTCACACGTGGCATTGCCTAGGCTCTTTGGGCACCAAGAGTTGAGGCGTTGGGAGCCCAGAAAGGAAATGCCACCGGTTCCCACAGGCAGTGCCAGCCTTGCTCCAGAGCCCCAGGATAAAAACCATTAACACCGCTGAGCTTCTAAAATGCATTTTGTGTATGTGCCCTCAGGTGCTCACACACCAGAACAAAAGCGTGGCTGCAGAATCAAATCTCTGCCTCTCTTTTTCTCATCTTGACCTATTTTGTTATAATTAACCAGCCTGGAGACACTGAGCAGCCAAGTGTCGTGGCAGCACAGAGGTGATTTGGGAAGGGCTGCTGTCCTCAAAGCTCCTGGAAAGCAGGACTGGCCGCCAGCTCAGCTGTACAGCCACCCCTGTTTTAAGGGTAAATATGTTTATAAGTGTGTTCAACTGACCATCACTTCTCATTTTCTGTGCCCAGGGAGCAGGGCGAGGCAGGCAGTGCTTCACACACAGGTGGTTGAAGGGTTTCTTCCCTCCTAAGAGAATCTTGTGTGGGCTGAAGACAGCATGTCCCACTGCCCCTTTCCTGGCACAGCAGCCTCTCGATATGCTATTAATAAGGATGAGAAATGGGGCTTTGGGGCATTCCGGGTTCAATTACAGCAGTGCCACTTTCAAATTCCTTCAGTTCTGTGTGACGGACATCGGGTACGAGCCGAGCTGCACCAGGCGCAGAGCTGGGCTAAAAATAAACCCAGAGCACTGCTGCTGTGTTAGTCTCCCATTGATATTTCTTGGTTTGTTTTATAGCATCTTCAAGGCCAGATGAATGTGGGGGGTAAAAAAAGAGATTTTTTTGCTTTTGAGGCTGGATCAAGAGCCAGATGGTACAAATCAGAGTCATTTCACTGAATGAATATACAGCATTACATTCTCTTTGGCAGTGATTCATACATGTGCTAAGGCATACTAGATAAAAAGCATACAGTCTGTGCTAATTCTTAAAGCATTCTTAAAGCATTCTGATATTGATACCAGTTTAATTAAGTAAATGAATGAACTAATTAATTCAGCACTTACATACCCATATAGGTGCAATTCACATTCAGCAAGTAGCTGAGCATGGGCATTCTCAGAGAGAGACAGGGAATAGGAGGTAGTGGTCTGGTGGACCTCAGGCAAAGGACTTGTCAGTTCTATGGAGAGAAGGACTAAATCAGGGAGAAGAGCTTCCAAACAGGGAATTTTGGAAAGAAGGTGTGTGCTTTTAAATACATTGAGACATTGCATTAATTATCTGGGAGGTGTAAGGTCTCTGCTGTCCTAGCTCCCTGCACTGCTGGTCCGCGTTACACGTTCCACAGCCCGTCACCTTAGTTCTGTATATAAATCACTTCAGCATCTTGATGGCAGGCTGTGCTGGTGACACAGCCTGGAAACAGGTCTCACAAAGCCCTCCACCTGTTCTGGGTGGGGAGGTTGTCCCTCTGCCTGGCTGGGGCTGCCTGGCATGGGCACAGAGCACCACAGGTAGAAGCACCACGGAGCTGGGATTGCACCGCTGTCCTGCAAAACCAGCAGGGAGCAGGGTCTTCATCCTGGCTTTCCTGTGTCACTCTTTGCGAAGCTGTCTTAAAGAACTGCATTATGGAGCAAGATTTTTAAAGAGATATGTGATAGCAGACTTGGAGGTTGTGTTGGGATGCAGCAGATGCCTGCACAAGTGCAGGATGGTAGCACTAGTGATGTGCCCACTCGCCTCCAGACGCAGGGGCCAGGCTGCATCCCCCTGTGCTATCCCTCCTCAGGGACCCCCCTTTGTTCCCAGTCCCTGGCTTGGCAGGTCCTGCTGGGGCCTGGCTGCTGGAAATTAACTCACATCACTTTTTCTTTTTCCTTGAGGCAAAAAGTCATTTCTTCCTCTGAAGGCTATTGCCAGAGTTGCTGTCTGCTAATGAATGCAAACCATCAGTGAGCAGTAATGGAATGTCTGGATGACGTGGCAGGCAGTGGCTTGCTTTCAATGCACAAGAAAAGCCCTTTTAAATTTAAATGTAGCGAGGAATTAAAAGCACATATAGGAGGACTCTATTAGAAAGTGAAATATTTGATCTTGGCTATTAATCTGTTGTAAGAATACTTTCATTTCCTTGCCATATGTATCCAGTGATAGACTTCCATAAATGAGCTCGTACTTTGTGTTTCTAGTAAAATCTCTTTCATTATTATGCAAGTCCTAGTTAGGGATAAAAAAAACCCAATTTTTTTGCAGCAGAGTAAGAGGAGTAAATTATTTTAACTGATTTATACCAGTGAAATACTGCTCCTACAAGAAGGCTATACATAGTGCACTACTAAAATGCCTTGGGAAGAGGCTGCTCCATTGCAGCCAATGCTGCCAGCTCTAGGATAACTTCCAGGTAGTAGAAGTACAAATAGAGCCTAAAAGTGGCTCATGGGGTTGCAATGTCTCAAGTCTTGACAACATCTAGACACACAGGGACTGAATACAACCTATCTATACCACCTCTGTTAATTATTATTGACCTCTTCAGAGCTGTCTGGGAGGCTCTCCACTGGGAGGGTCATGTTTAGCCTCAGCACTACCAGTGGTCTGGCCGTTCATGTCTCTTCTCTTGGCTGCTGTGGCTGTCAAAGATGAAAAGGGTAGACTGCTAGAGTTGGGGTGGTCCCCAAACAGCCCAGGGCCCTGCAAAGGGCTGTGGTGGCTGTGCAGGCAGTTTTGAGGCAATGAGGTTAAGCAGAGGAACTTGGAAAGGTGCTTCCACCTTCACAGAGTGGTGCTGTGCATGATGTGAGAGTGTTGGTTGCATCCTCACCCACCGTAGGGCGGGGGTTGGGCAGTGTGCCATTGGTGAGACATGGGCATCCAGCCTTTATGGGCTCAGATGGAAGGGAGCGTATGGCCTGTATTTTAGTCAAAGTGGGGCTGGCAATGGCTCAGATGACTTCCCCAGAGTCCTGCTCATTAGAATGGTTCTGCAGTTCTGATTTTACATGCGTGTAAACACAGACATACACATGTATTTTTTATACATATGTCTATTCATATATACATATTACATTTGGCCTCTGTCTTCCTAAAGTCAAATGTGTATTTTATAAATTTTCTATAATTAATGTTGCTGCTAGAGGAGCTCTGCAACACTGGTGGGCAAGCGTTTGATGCAGTCTCTGGCTGGCAAGGCTGTGAGGGTCTGCTCTGTCTGTGCTGCCCCATGCTCTGTTCTGATGGATGGTGGGCCTCTGCAGGGGTTGTGTGGGGCTGCGGACACAACACAATGGACTGGGAGCTGATGGCTTTGAAGAGCTGCATTGAGTGTTTGGTGAAGGTGTGAATTTAGAGGTGAAGGAACCTCTGGCAGCCTGGAAGCAGCAAAGATCATCATGACGGATGTTTTGTGGGTGGGGGGAAGGAAAAGGTTTTTCTCTTGTAATTTTACAATGGCAGATTAGGCATAAATGTCTGTTTTATGGGTAAATACCTGGGCACCCAAACCCATGTCATATTCCTGCCACATTTCCAGCATCTTCTCATTTCCATTTGAGCAGACTGACTGAAGATGAAGCAGGGGCCACAGCATCTGGTCTTTTGTGCTAGTGCAGCAGACATCTTCACTTCTAGGCTCACAAAAGCTGTGGATTCGAATGCTTTCCCTGTACAAGTCAGTCACTGGTGCATAGGTGAAGTGTATGTTAATGTTATGCTTTATCTGAAGCTGAAAAGTTCAATCTGGGCTTTTCTAGAACAGGGTCACAACTAGAGGCTGGATCAGGCTTAGATCTGCAGAACGTAGCATACTTTTGTTAGCCCTATGAATAAATTAACCTGAAACTCCTTGCCGGTGAAATTAGGAGCCTGGTGTGAAACCACTTTGACTGAGCGCTACTGAGAAGAGACTATTGTTTGGCACTTGATGCCCAAGTCACTTGGTGGCTGAACCAGGTTCCGCAATGTCCCTCAGCTCCAGGTTCAGCCCTTCATCAGCTGGGCAGGATTAGCAGCCTTGTCTCAGCTGTGCCCTATTTCACAGCCCTGCAACCAAGGGCCTCCGGCCAAGGGCATCTGGGTGAAGGAATAAACCATGCCCAATGCTGATTTGGTACCAGAATAGTCAGGATCATCTTTCATGGAAGAATGAAAAATTCCCATCCGTGTCTGGTTTTAGCTACAGAAGAACCTCAAGAATCTCCCACTTTTCAATCATTAATAGACAGCAAACGTTTACAGCTGTTTGCATTTGTGCAGCCTCAGATTATGAGCAGCTTCTGATTTTTAGAAAATAGGCTACAGATTCTTTAGTAACGGATGAAGAAATGTCAGATATCTGGGCACTGAACTGAAATCCCTCTTGTCAAGGCAATTAAATACCTCGTTCCTGTTGCACTTGGTTTACTGTGCCTGCCTACTGGCAGACTGCTCTGCAGTGTTTTGTGTCATTACCGTGAATTAAGGATGTTCTACACCCCATAAATATTAATTACGATCAAGACAGATTAGGCATGGTACATGCAGAAGCATGGTGGCGCTGTCTCATGTGGGCAGCAGTACACAGCCCTGCAAGCGGCACCGCACTGCGGCCAGCTCAGCCTGGGCTTGTTGTGTGTAGCCTCAAAGAGTGTGCAGAGTCTGGTGGAGGCTGCAAAACCAACTCACTCGGGCACCTGGGAGCTTGATGCCTTTTTTCTTTCCTTTAAAGCAGTGGCCAATGACATGTTTGGAGATAATTAAAACAAAGGTTGAGTCTTTTTTAATATGCCATGAGTATTAGCAGCTGGATGAGGACTAAGCCAGCAAAAGAGCAGCTATAAATAAAACCAGGCTTCAAAACTGAGACAGCAGGCTTTTTTTTTTTTTTTTTTTTTTTTGACTTTTTTTCTTCCCCTCCACAGAAAATCTTCTCTCTGTGCCAGGTCTAAAATATTAGCCCTGTGTTCCCTGCTCTGTTTAAACAGACCTCACTGCATCTGAGTGCCAAAAAATGTGGAATTCCTGAACAGCAGGTGAAAAGAAAACACAAGATCAAAAGCAGTTCTGGCTGCCAAGAGAACCTGCAGCACTGCTGGGGGTGCATGGAGAAGTCTTGCAGCCACCTGGTGGAGTCAAAGACTTTTGGAAGGTTGTCACGGAGGTTTTTTCAAGCGTGCCCCATCAAAAGGCAGCACCAGGAGCCAGACGTGCAACACAGCGTGAGGATTGTGCTAAAGGTACCATTCACCCCCTTGCTGGAGATTTTAAATGCTTTTCCCCATCGCATCTATAGCAGCAGCTCTAAGAAATCAGTGCCAGAGTGGAGCCTGTGGGTAAGAAAATAAATTTTAGTGCTCACACTGTCTGAACATCGGGCATTGGCTGGTTTGGGTCCATAACCCAGCAGGAGAACTATGGAAGTAATGTCTTTCTGAGCTTGTCCTTGCAGTAAAAGCAAAGGACATGTTTTGCTGCCCTTGTAACCAGCCAGCCCTCACATTTATTCCTGTTTCTGCACCTATCTGCTTATTCATAAGGTCTCATGACTAAGACCTTTCTCTTTGGGATGATGCACACTTTAGGGATGGGTGGAAGCCACTGCTCCAACTCTCCTCAGAGTTTATGGCCTTCAGGAGAAAAAAGCCCTAAACTAAGCTCCTTGTTAATCCTTTTGCTTACCATTCCTTGACATCTTTTGAGAATGCAGGGAGAATCTGGCCCAGAAGAGTTTGGAAACTAAAGCTTGGCCCAAAAAGCCTAGACATGTCTCTGGATCCTACAGTGCAGCAGCACTGGGATCCCTGGGCCATGCATCCCATCTCTCAAGACTGCTGCAAGGTGGCTGCATCCCTCCTCAGGCTGTCGTTAGCACTGTGTGCCTGCGAGCCTTGAGGATCACAGTTAAGGAGAGCTTGGTCCCATTTCCCCTCCTAAACATCACCAAACAGCAAAGGTCTTTTAAATGAAGACAGACATACATTACTGGGGTTGGAAATAAGATGAGGTGCACATCAATTCCTAAAGACAGACTTTTTTTTTTTTTATTTTAAAATTCTGCATCTGCAAACACAGTATGACAGAAAGCATCTATGTACACCTGCAGTGTTTTTGGTAGAGTACACGTCTAATACATCCATTTCTTTTTCTGCAAAAAAATTTGCTTTGTCAGACCAAAAAAAAACAAACTCCCATTGACAAAGAATACAGCTAAGGCACGTTGTTTTCTGCTAAATGAAAGACAAAAGGGTGCAAAACTGAGTAGTGCAAGAATTGCTGAAAATCACATTCTACTACAAGAAAAGCATTCTGACTTTGAACTTTGATTACTGGTCAATTTAAGACATTTCAATAGCTCATAAAATACTCCTTTAAATAAATAGCAAAATATCTACATCTTTCAGTGTGTTCCATTTGAATTTCCAATTTTTTTTTCCAACTTTGCTGTATATACATGGTTTTCTTTTTTTCTTATTCAATAGCTTACAAAATATTTCTGTACAATTTAATGCATATTATGATCTATAACAAAATAGTTATTTCTTAAAACTATATTACCACCAGTCTTTTAAAATGACAGAATAGGAATAACTTATTATGGACCATGTTAGGCAATACAAAAATCCAATCAACCCAGAACGAAACCAAAATGACAAAGTCAGAAAAATCACACCATTAACTGGAATTAATTCTTTTTGTTTCACAAATCTTGTTTTCTACGTAAACCCTTTTCAGTTGCCTTTGGGTTGTATCCACATCTGAATACCAAAACAGGATAGGATTTGGGATTCCTAAAAGCACTGCAGCCTGCCGGGAATATTGGTGCTACTGAAACACAACAGTTCTCACAGAGAAAAGTATTAAAGAAACCCAACAAATACAAGCCTTAGCAGAAGTCCTTGGTTTCTGCTGTCTTTGACAACCTTTGGATGAAGCTCCCAAAGCCAGAGTTTTGGAAATGCATTTATGACTTAGATGACACAACCAGACTCCTCTGTCTTCCAAGTGTACTGTTAGATTCCCACCCATCGTGCAAAATCTGGCCCCGCGTGGTTGACATTCTTCAGATTTTAAGACCATACCATTAAAAGGATCTACCTCCTCCCAGCTGTCACTGCCCATCTGAACGGAACGCTACTGTGTCATACCGGAATGGGTGAAATTACTCCAGAATTTGTCTTGTGAATCTGAGAGCAGTCTCTCCTGTTACAGCCTGAAGATAATCAAAAGTTATTAAGTTTGGACTTTGTAGATAATTAAATCAACCTTATCTACAGTGAGCTGCAAAAGATGGATAATTTCCTAAGGTTTATATGAATGTCTGAGACTTCCCTTTGCCCAAAGGGAAGGTCGTTTTCTTCCCTTAAAGACTGCATTTGTAAGCAATTTCTACTGTATTTGTAAAGTGTAAGCTGACAGCAACACAACTGAGCTGTAATAGAAATCTCAAGGTGCCTTTTATTCATTCCACAATAAACAGAAAAAGAGCAAGACACAGACAACACCAAACCTCCTAACACAGTTTAAGGCCACATTTAGAAAGGATGAAAGTAAGGCTTTCTTTGAGGGGCAACACACTGGATGCCACAATGGGAACAGACACCGAGCAATCCAAAGCTGGTAGGATTCACCCACGGAAAATCTAAACCAACATTCTAGTTTTGGCCAGCAGGTCTGTGCTTTCTTTTGGATGTAAGCAGGAAAATAAATGGCAATGCCATACACATCCTCCTCCGGAATATTCCCAGCAAACTGAAGGTGCTCCCCTAGCAAGAGATTGCTATCTTCTCAGTTGAGGGTGTTTGTTAATTACAACAGAACCAAAGACAAGTCATTACAATATACAAATGCAGCGCAATGAACTGCGCCTAGAATTGTCACTCTGTTATCAGAGGCACCTGTACAGTATCTTGCTGTTTATTTGGCAAGGCTACAAAGTAATACTTCTAGGTTTTAACAAAGTAGAAAGAGAATTTGCATAGATTGTACATTCAGCTCAAGGAGATTTCTGGTACCTTTTTTTGTTGTTATCAGGTAAACGTGTTTGCAGACACAGTGAGGTAGCAGCTTTGATAGCACCCATGAGCAAAAGAAGGTAACCAAGGCAGAAGCAAAGAGCAGAGAGTGGTCTACACACTACTGTTAGTGTAAAGGAACAAATCAACACGGTACCTGCAGTATCACATCATGAGGGTTAATCTCTGCCAACACCACACTTGAACTGGAGACAACCTAATGCTACTGTGGCCCTCGGTAACACCGGCTGTAAGGTCAGGTCTCAATTTTAAGTGCTCTCAGCCTGATTCTTCCTTCCCTTGCTGTGATGGTGGTGGGGAAGGTTTTCAAAAGCCAATCACCTCTTCTACTCTACACCTTCAAAGGAGTTACTAATCAGAGCACTTGCTCACTCTTGAAGAATCTACAGGTATTTCTATTTCTATAATTTCTATTTCCCTACAGATTCTTCTTTGCTGCCCTTAACCCAAATTCACATTTGTCTGGCTCCTCTGTGCCCAGGAGCTCTGCAGCCAGTATTCCTGCTCTCCATAACTCACTGGGCCCCTCAAAGGGCACTGTCCTGTCTCCCAGCACTGCATCACTCCTGCCTGCTCTGTGGGCAGCAGCCCTGGAGCTGTCTCGGCAGAAGCCTGAGGGTTGGTCTGGAAACACTTTTTACATGATATTTTCAATTGTCATTTAATATGCATTTAATGTACTGTCCTATGAATCCTTAAGACTGTCTTGGAGGCCTTGGATGGGAGAAATAAAAGCACGTATGGACCTTTATCTTTTTAGAACCAGATGAAGCAAAGGCTGGTGGGAAATGTTACTAGCCACTTTCCACCAGGTCAGTCTTTGTTGCTGAAATAACCAAACCTACTGTTTATTACCTATATTAAATACCCATGCCCAAAAATCAGGAAAAGATAATTGCTATAACTTTTACCAACTCCTTCATGTGTGTTAGTACTGAGCTGGCTGAGGTTGCTCTAAAAAGCAGACTTTTCTGATTTGCAGCTAAGGTTTTTGAAGAGGCCTAAGGCATTTGGCTCACACAAGTACAGAACTTGCTGCTCAACGAAAAGCAGTGCAGCTGGCCAAGTTTTTCTGTGGCAGTCTCCTGAAGCTTTGGAATCTGGGAAGACAATGAGGAGAGTGTGACAGCCTGTGGCAAGCTGGCGGTTCTCTGATAGCTGTGATGAAAGAGAACTAAAGAAATCAACAGAAAGTTGCTCCTCATTGCCTGGCCACAAGAAAAATATGAATCTTGCTTTCTTTCTTTTCATCTGGGAAGTCAAAGCTGAGATCTCATGGTATCAGCCATTCTCAGCCTTGCTGTGCAGAAGGTGCCCAGTTCACTCACCCAGTTTTTTGCAGCACAATTGTGTCAAACTTTTGCAAAGTTTCCCCATCTTCTTTACCCTTCATCTCTCCCTTTGGTCAGGTTTAGAATGTCCCAGTTCTCATTCACTGACTTCACTACTCTGTTCACAATCATTGTAGCTAAGAGTGATGGAGACTTCATTAGTTGCAATCAGTGCTGTAGGAGGTGAGATGGACAGGAGGTGAACGCAAATTACTTGGTCCTTTTGAAGGTGCTGCAGGATCATTGTTAATATGCTGTTAAACAGCTGTACATGCATTGTGCACTGGAGCCAATACCTAGGAAAGTCAATTTGCAACACATGAGTGCATATTCCTGTATCTCCAGGCTTAGCAGTAACGAATACTTTCTTGTATAACACTTGCTATCATGAAGGAATTGTTAAAATTCTCTGCTTGCCGAGAGCACAAAAAAATGAAGACATAATTTCAATTCTAAAAAAACCTCTTGAATATCAGAAAATGAAAATACAAATATTACTGCTCAATGTCCAAATGTCATCAAAGAAAGATTGGACAAATCTGGAAATAAACTGTCATTTTAGCTATTTCTATTAGCCTCAAGGTTTAACATTACCATATAAACAGGTTTGCATAATGCCTAGACTGACTTTGGACATAATTCATTAAATCATGTATGCAGATGTTCCGCATTTTACCACATTCTCTTTCTGTGTGATGCTGATTGATCACAGAAGTGTTACATGGTTATACTGCAGAATGGGCAGGGAATTCAAATGAGCAAAGCATTACACACAGAGGACAAATGTGTGCAGATGGAACTACAACCCTCTCCCACAGAAAGGGATTTGGAGCAAAACTGATCAGCTGGAGTCCTGTTCAGCAGGGACCAGCCAGGGTGATTGGAAAATGACACTTGCACGTTCAAATGAAGATGCCTAACTTGCTTGTTTTGTACAAACTGTGGGTCCCTGCTCTGAATTCTCCTTTTCACCAAATGTAAGATCTGTGAAGTTATTCTCTTCTAACAATATATAATATTCATCACAGGCTCCAAGTGCCTGTCATTTCAGAACCAGAAAAGCCACTAAGCACGACATCAATCTTAGGAGCAGTAGCTACCACAGCATCAGCTTGGAGCAAGCGCTGATCCCTGATGCAAAGAATCTTGCTTTCCATGGTTTTTCTTCATAACTACAGTAACTCAGACACAGTGTCCTGTTTATAACTTACGCATCTGTGTCTGTATATTAATAGCTATAGTAGAGGTTGTTGTTTAGGTCCAAAACTTGACACTGCCCCCAGAAGATGTTCCAAAAATGGCAGCTTAGCCTTTGATGGCCCCCACACAGACAGTATTTACTCATAACATACTGTCACATCTTTTGTTTATGTGGGACTTGATTCTGAAGTCCTTACTCAGCACTAGCACTCCGTGGAAGCTGTGCCTGAGAAAGGACTGCAGGATCAGTTCAGTTTTACATCACGTTTAACAGCAGCACTGGGATTGCCAGCTTGCTACACAACTTCTTTGTTGAGATGCTTTTTGTCTTTCAGAAAATAATATAAATCTGTTGTGAGATATTTAAAACCTCCCATAGAATATCAATAGATATATCTGCAACCATTGGTTTTCTTTCCCTTTTTTGTACTAAAACAAAATAATTTGCACCTTACATTTTAAATGACAAAAGTGGCAGATTTTCTTCCAGCCATAAAGGACAGGACTGTTGCCACCGTCTGCTTGGTCTAGTTAATAATGAAAACTTACCAATAAAGCACTTACTTACCTAAAAACATTGCTGCTTAAGAACAAAAACAGTATCAAGTTTAAACCCCAAGTTATCTGCATGCCTGTGTGTGGGCGCATCCTTATACTTATGCTCATGTGCAAGACTGGAGATTTTGCAACTACCCCAGCAGTTTTATTGAGAACAATTACTGACTGGGATCATTAATGAATTTTATTGTGTGCCCTGAATACCATGTTCTTCATTTAATCTGCAGGGCTTGATCCGTGCAGTTGCCATTGCATCAGTGTGACTAAAGTCCTGGATTTCACAGTGAGGATTGGAAGTCCCCAGAAAATCTGAACTTCATGAAGGAATGTTAGCTTAAAACCAAGCACTGTTAAAAAACCCTACTGAGTAAGTAATAATGCTGTGTTTCTATTCTATAAACCTGTTGGCAACCCTGGTTTTACACATGCTTGCCTCTAGAGCTCATTGAAAAGCTGGAACATTATCTTGACTGGAATATTTCAACCAGCTGTCACTGCCACAGGCTTTCCTAAAACTATAGCTCTCGTGCCTGTCAAAATCAAGACAAATAAAGGAAGGGAGGTGTGAGGGGAGGAAGGCCTTTTCTTAATAAAGGCAGCTTCAGTTAGTAAGATAACATAATCTTCAAGCTGCAAAAGCAGCACCTACTAATTAGTCATTGACTAAAACATAAATAATAAATACCTAAATTGTTCCTTCTATGCATCCATTTTTGTGCCAGATAAACATTTCAACGCTCTGCCTTAATGCCAGCACAGCTGACACTGCAATTTCAAGTCCAAAGCAAACTGCAAGTAGCTTTAAACCAATACGACGGAGAGAGATACTACAAGCCACTGGGGTCCGTGTGTTATGGTCATCTTGCAACTGTTGTTTAAAAGGGAATTCAACCTTTCTGTGAGATGCTATTACAGAATGATTTAAGGGTCTATTTCCCTCCTGATGTGGATGATTAACTCTCATCAGCAGAAAGTCAGCCATACACACAGAAGGGTAAACAGATACCTTAATTACATCAACAGGATTTTTTTCTTAAAACCCAAGAGCTTTTAATAGCCTTTTTGGGTTATGTTGTTCACAAGAGATTACCACAGCAACAACAACAAAGTGCATGTTTTACGCTAATGTAAAACGCATTAGTTGGAGATGAACCTACATTTTAAGCAGCTATTGGAATATAAATGTTTTTTTTCCTACTGTAGAAAATGCTGCTTAAAATGAAGCAAAACATGCCTGGTTAAAACAGGATGCAGCCTGCTAGGAATTCTGAAGACAGGCAAGGGTACTTTGTTGACAGCATAAAGTAAATGCACTCAGAAACATGGCGTTGCTCTCCTTCCCTTTCAGCTCATTGCTTCAGTCAGGAAACCACATCCTGCACAGCCTTGCAGATGTTCTGCACAAGCCTAGAAGGACCCTTTGTTGTGAACAGCCTTCCAGATCATGGGAGGGAATTAGTGTTAAGACTTACTAGGCAATACTCAACCTGCGGAAGGAACATGTGGTAGATTTAGGTTCCAGTTTCACCATTTTACTGGTTCTGTGCCACTCCACTGCCCAAAGAAAACTCAGCTCACAGGCAGAATCAGCAAAGGGTGTGAGCAGACACATCACAGCCAACCCCAACCTACACAGACACACTGCAAGTCTGCAAAAATGCTCAGGTACTGGTGGCCTTACAAAAAACCCTGCAGATCTGAAAGGGCTGAAATTCAAAATGCTTCTATGTTCTTTAATACTCCTAGTATGCAGAACCTGAACCTGACTGCACGAGACACAGAAGACTAATGCAGCAATACACTGGGTCCATTTAGAGTTTATCATGAAATTAATCTCAAAACTCTCTGTAATCTGACAGTTTCTGCTTCTGCTCGTTTTCTCTAACTAGGGTAAACAGACAGTAGCTGAGCCCAGAATTACTTTGTGTTATTGAAGAAAATAGAGTGAGGGTGTACCATAATTAATCCAGGCTCTGTGAGGTAATGTGGCCATACAGGCTCTAGCCTGCAGTAACCAACCTCCCCAGTGTAAGTAGAAGGGGGTCTTGCTGTGATTTATACATGGTAGCAAAATAAGGAAAGCCTATGAAACAGCAGAGGTACAGACAAATTTATTCTTAAAAAACACTGCTAGCAGCTGCTCCTTCACTGCCCTCTCCATGGCTTGGTGCTAGTTTAGAAACCCACAGACGCAGTGGGTGCAGCCAGGGCCCCATGGGACAGGAGGACCTGCAGGAGAAGCGGAGCTGCTCCCACTGCTGATGGAGAGCACGGTGCCAAAGGCCTTGTCAGAACTCTTTTTTTTTTTTTTTCTTTTTTAAATGAATTATATTGCAGTAAGTAACAAAAATGTAAAATGTTCCCTTAGATTGCTGAAATGTGGTGCGAGATTCACGTATGAGCAAGGTTAAATTCCCTTTTAAAATCCTATGCCGAAGGACTGCATAC
>JAVHNF010017183.1:0-12994 GCA_034783455.1 Micropsitta finschii | reverse complement strand
TCTTTTGAGGTCCCTTCCAACCCTTGGGATTCTGTGATTCTGTGATATGGTATTTGTTTTCCAAATGGTCTTCCTCAGCCCTCCCTGTTATTTAGTGTTGATGGAAATCTCTGCCCATAGCCATCCCTGAATCTGAGGCTCTATACCAGATTTTGAGGCTTTTTTAGCACACCTAACAATGGTCACTTTTGAATAAATGTTTTATTTGTACCATCACCTTGTCTGTTTTCTCAGTCTATGACATCATTAAATGATATTAATAATTAGTCATTAATAGTACAAATACTACCTCCGTTGTCATTTGTCTCTTCAACCCCTCCAGGTTAAAGGATGCAAAGAGAAAAAGTGTCTTTGTGCTTGGTTTTACATCCTGTCTTACTTTGCTTCATAGACTAGAGCTGGTAACAGAGATAGTGGTCTCTTTCCATTTTCTACCATCCTATCAATCTAAATATTTTCTGGGGAAATCAGCCAAAGACTGAAGAAATTATTATGATGTAACCACTTGCAGGTTTGAGCAAAAGAGAAATAAGAATGTTGAATAAGAGCTGTATTTGTTGCAAATGGGGCAACACACTTCAGTTTACACGAAGTGCTTGGCAACCTATCAAAAACATTGTCCACAAAAAAGTGTTCTTCTGTTCTTTGTATGGGGAAGTCTGCAAAAGGAACAGCAGGCACCAAACCAGCATAGTGGCTGTTGGCTGTTTCTTCTTGGTTGTTCCCAGACTCTCTTAGACAGAAGTCACGTATCCAGGCAGTTGGTAGCACTTGCAGCTCCACGGTAGCTGCAAGGCAAGTCGCAGATCTGCTGTGGGAATGAAAACGGAGAAAGGAGGGAGAAATAGTGAGGTTGAGAAACTGATAGACACCACATAAGAAAAACAATGGCCCTAGAGAATCTCTTGAGTATTGATGCTGCCTGTCATAGCCCGTGTATTCCATAACCTATATCTCCAAGATGCCTGGGTTTGTTACTGATTTTATTAACATTTCTGGTTGCGGTAGTATTTTACTCCTGATTGGTACCGATGTTTTTCAAAAAAAGGAGAAAGTGGAAAGCTAAAAGGAAAGCTTCATGTCCACCAGGTGACAAATTTATGCCCTGCCATAGGCCAAGAACAGATCAAGAAGCGAAGCCAAGCCTAGGACACAGGTGGAACGTAAAATGAATTAAGCTGTTGATCACTGGGCAGATAACGACCTAGGCTGTGCTCCTCCGTCCCTCACCCTTCCAAAGGTCATCCTGGAGATGACAACACAAGCAGAACGAACTGCTGGTCCGGCGCCACGGAGCGATCGTCTCCGCTGGCAGCGCCGCTCGCCCCGCCCCGGCCCCAGCTGAGCTCCTTCGCGGGGCGGACCCGCCGGCCGCCCGCACCCCGAGGCCAGCACCGACCGTAGTGAGGTGCGCAGCGAAGTGGAGGTGTGCACGGAGGATGATGGTGCCGCAGCCCGCCGCCGCGGTGTCGGGTCCGCTGGCCGCGCTGGACCCTACAGGTGAGCCCCGACACCGGCCCCTCCGCAACTTCCCTGCCCCGCCGAGTGCGTGAGCACCGGGGACACGGCGGGAGAGAGGGAGCCGGCTGCGGGGAGCGGGCGGGCGATGCTGGAGAGGAGCAGTAGCTTCCCTCGCCCTAGGATGCAAAGCTGCCGCCGTCCGGCTACCGGGCTGGAAAGGCGCAAGCGGGGGCTCTGCCCGGGCTGTGTCCCCAGAGTGGGACACTGGGGTATTTCAGCCCGAGATTGCTAGTGTTTTAAAACACCAGTTCTCTGGAGCTCTTTGCCCCGCTTAATGAACTGCTGTGCTGATGGTTTAACGATAGCACGAATAACTGTATGTGGGGCGTTAACATAAAAATTTATGTGAGAGATGCCCTTGTGTGCTGGATAAGAAGGGGCAGGTACTGTGCTGAAGCAGGTGGCAGTGTGAGCAGGGTGCAGAGCTGGCTGGGGCAGGCAGGGACCTTCGCGAGGCTGTAGCCCTTCAGTGGGTTCTCATACAGCCTGGGTTTCTTTCCTCCTGCTTGTACTAATGTAGTGGTTTGGTGCTAAAGTGGTGTGCTGGTTGTATTTACAGTGTACATCCTGGAAAATAAAGGCATGTACAAAAGAAAGGACAAGTATTTCATTATTCCACTGAAATTCATTAAAGTTGAAAAATACATAGCTTGTTGATAGGATTTACTCTGTGTAGTGTTTGGAAGGATAAACACAGACTTAGCTATGTACCCAATTATCTTAACAGCCAGTTAAGATAATGCATTAGATCTTATTTTTTTTTCTTAAACTTGAAAGAGAAAAGGGTATTGGTGTTGAAAGGGTAGCAGTGGAAGATGTGCTTTTAAAGTGTAAGCAGCAGAAAAAGAATCTGTATGCTAGCTTTAAACTAGTAGTTAGCTGCTCTTTCAATTATTTATTAGTGAAACAATTGCTGCCAAAGCAATGAAGTCATAGTGATACTGCACAGTATCACTTACTATGGTTACACTACATCATATAGCAAGGTTTGGGGGATTGTTTTTTTGTTTGGTTGGGTTGTTTGGGGTTTTTTTTAAGTGGAGTTGTGAAAGAGCACAGTAGTGTTTCCTGTGGTCTTGAATGTGTAACACACTCATAGATTCTTCATCAACAAATTCATAATAAAGATAAGACATGGACCTGATAAAACCTGTGATCTTATGGTTTGAAACAAATGCTGTTGCATCTGGTGTAATTAGTTTCAGCACTCTGGACAAGTCAGGCATTTAATCAGAAAAGGGACAGCAGTCACCACCAGCAGGTATGAATATCTTTCAAGTATCTCAGTCAATCACATTTAATTTTGGGACGCAAGGTAGGATTAATTAAATCTTGCTGGCATAAACCATTTTTGAAAATACACAATGAAAGCTGTATCTGAGAGAGGTGGCACTGAAGTGAGCTCTGCAGCAATTAAAAGTTATTAGTTTAGCTCCAAAGATCTTCCCTTCTTCCCTTAAATATTTTTCTTGATAGCAGCAAAGCAATGAATACTTTTTGTGCTATACTCCTCTGGTTATAGTGAATTACTGCTGAAATTATCTTATATATGGTTAATGCCACTCCTTGAAACATGCCAATATTTTAAAATAATATTCATTAGGTAATAAAAATGCACTGTGCTTTCTGCTACAAAGCTTTCCTCCCTCTTCGCATATTAGGATGCTAATATACATTTGGGCTGGGGCACTTATTTGAAATAAGTGTTTCCATTTAGATCACCTTCACTGCATCAAAGAGGAAGGTATGAAACTGTGTAGTGCTAATATTCAGCAAATGTGACTGTGATCCCCGCAAATTGCTACATCCTGCAGCAATTCTTTCCAAATATCATTTCACTCTTTTTAACAGACTTTATGATGTCTAAAGCTGGATTTTAAAAGGAGTTGGTGAAGTTAACAAAGCATAGTTGCCTTGGTCTAAATGTAGACTTTTTTCTACTTAAATTGCAGGCCATATGCAAGTTTTTCTCAAAGGTTGAGAGATGCTCTCTTGCTCTATTCTTTCTTTCCCTTGACCCCTGGATGCATTCCGTACCATGTTTCATCATTAACTTGTTCATTCTCCTTTTAAATTCACCTTTTGCTTCATTCAAAACCAGGCCCTACCATTCATCATTAGATCCACCACTTTGCTTTTTACCAGCGGTCTGATCTGTCCCCTTCCCACAAACCCATCAATTTTCCACAGTCTTCCTACAAATTGAATTTATGCCCCAGCTATCGTGAACAGAGCACTGTAAATACAATTTTGTTTCCTGCAGCTGATGAACGAACACGAGATTTTGCTGAGTCCAGCAGAACTTGGTCTTCAGCAGGTACTTTTTTTCTTTTTTACTCTCTGGAGGGTGATCTCAGTTTCTCTCCTCATGTGCCTTTCTCTGTCCCAAGGAGGCAGCAGTCTGGTGTCTCCTTGTTCTGACAGTCTTCTCTTTCCTTTCTTTGGGGTAGCAGGGCTGAGTGGCTCGAGCAGGTACTTTGCCTGACAAAAGCAAAGCAGAGAGTGTTTCTGTGACTGTTCCTTTTCATGCGCAATTTAAGTCTATGCCAGGCAGAGCACAAACCAGTGATGTGGAAGCAACATTACCGCTCTAATTTATCTCCCAATTTTTACTGTAGTGCCCATTGCTACAGCATCAAAACTCAGTTAATACTTTACTGACCAAAACTGCTGAAGAATATTGCCAATAGAAGGTAATAACATGTTCACACCCTCTGTTGGCCTCAGCCTCAAGCTGATGCTAATAAGAATATGACAAGAAGGTTTCTTCCTACATGCTTGATTTTTGTTATGCTACAGATAAGAATTTGAAGCTATAACTAAACTGGATTAAGGTCCAAACTAGAAGTTTATGATGTTCATACTGAATCATTGTTAAAGAAGTTAAAAGGGCATAAATGTCAAAATTATTCAGAGACACACTTCAGTATTGAAAAATTGGAAATTCAATAGCCTGCATTAACTGTTGCCTGCATTACAGGAGCGACAGGAAGGAAATTCAGCCTAGAAATACTGATAGCAACATTTCCTCTGTTCTTAATTTAACTGCTATTCTTGTGTATGGTCAGCCTTCGGTCCAAGTTCTGTCACAGGGAGTGTCAGGGAAGAAGGCTGGGCCAGCCCCCCTGTCTGTGCTGTTGACAGGGCTCCTGAGGGAATAGTCTGGCATTGGGTTTTGGATGGGAGATGCATTAAAAACAAATCCACAAAGCTGCATGGCAACTGCTACAAACATCAGTAAACAAAGACTCGACAAATCTTGGGAGCCAGCATGACCAAAATAGCAGAAGGAAGCTAATAGTAGGAGCACTTTTCAGCTGTAGCTTTCTTTCGTCTGAAGGTTTACAAATATTATTTAGGCCTTGCAATATACTGGTGACATATGTACATGTAATTATACACAGTTTGATAGACAGCAAAGATTTTTATTGACGTGACTAAGGAAAGTCTGACAGCTAGAGCAGAAATCAACTTAGTCCCAATTTCTACCCATCTTCTCGAGAATATGGTAATCCTTGAGAACAAGATCTTGTGTCTGCTCCAGAAGGGGCCTTTTCTACGCTCCTGCCTGTAAGTTATCTCTCCTAAGGGTGGAGTTTATAGCCAACTACATGTAGCTATGAGTTTCCAAACTGGAGTATGAAAAAGAAGACATGTGGTTAGATGTTTGCCTGATTTGAGATGCAGGTGGTAAAACATTGATGAATGTATGGACTGAAGGGTATCACATACATAAATGCCTTCTGGCATGGGTAAACGTCAAAGTCAAAATGCAGTTCAGTCAAAAAAAAAAAAGACCCTATAAATAATGACGTTCTTTTCTGGTTTACCTCACTAAATCCACATCTGATTTACTCCAATTACATACCAAGAACATGCTTTTTCTAAGACAATTTGAAGTAAACTCAGTCTGGGCAATCTGACTCATGTCTTTCTTTTCTGCATGTCATTACTGATAATCAAAACTCTGGAGGACAGGTTGCACCCTTAGTTTATCTTCATGCAGTCTGATTAACCCTTGCCAGTATGGGTGTTTGAGAAAGATGTGGAGACTTAGATCCTCAAGCACTTTTCATAAAAGCATTCAGTGTTTCAGAAACACTTCTCTGAAGAGCATCTGTCCCATTGGCTTTCAGAAGGTTTCTGTTCCTACTTCCCTTTAGAGAATGTCTACACTGCAGTTGTAGGATATGAGCATAGATACCCAAGCCACATTTAGCCTAGCTGTTTTGACTATCATAAAATCATAGTCATAGAATAATTAGGGTGGGAAGGTTCTCCAGGAAGTTGCTCAAAGCAGGGTCAACTATGAGGTCAGACCACATTTCTTGGGGCTTTTTTGATTGATCAGGGATGGAGACAGCACAACCTCTTTGGGCTCCCTGTTCTAATGCTCGACTGCCCTAATGTTGATTTTTAATTTTTTAGCTCTTCCTATAACCAGTCTGAAGCTTTTTGTATTTCAGTTTATGTCACTGTCTTTTGTCTTCCTGCTGTGCACTACTATGAAGAGCCTGAGTCTGTCCTTCTGACAACCACCTCTGTTAGCCCAGCCAAAAGCCATGTCATCTCCAGGCTGAGCAAACCCTGTTCCTTCAGCCTCTTGTCATACAGGGAGTGCACCAGCCCCTGACCTTTTCTGGGGTCCTCTGTTGAACTCACTTCACTGAATTTCCCTCTAAACCCAGCAATCCAGCTAACTTTTTAACCATGTGCTTGTCCACCCATCCAGGCCATGATATCTCAACTGGTTTATAAGAATGTTATGGGATACCACATTAAAAACGTGGCTAGATTTAAAATAAAAAACATCCATGGCTCCACAAGTCCAGTCATTTTGTCATAGCAGGCAGCTGAGTTGATCAGACATGATTTGGCTCTAGTAAACCCATGCTGATTGTTGCCAGTCATTTTTTCCTTATGTGCCCAGAAATATCTTACGAGAGGATTTGCTCCATATTTTTGGTTCCAGCTTCCCAGGATCTAAAGTGAGGTTGATGGGGTTGTAATTCCCCAAAACATCATTTGGGCCTTTTTTAAAGAGAGGAAGAGCATTTGCCTTTCTTCAGTTATTGGGGATTTTCTGATCTCCATGAATTTTCAAAGATGATGGTGTGGAAAGGGAATCAGATTTTACTTAAAATCTGGTAGATCTATTGAATGAATCGTTTTAGGCTTTGGGAAGGGCAACTGATCTGTAGAGTTACAAGTCTGAAGTCTGCTTTCCCCTCTTGGCCATGTGAACTGTCTTCTTTGAAAGAACTGCCTTTAACCCCATATACTTGATGAACTGATTAATAATGATGATCCTCTCTGTTTTCATGTCCCCAGTGACCTTCCATGGATTAACAGGGAATTGCCAGAGGCAGACAGCTGGGGTACAGGCTAGAGGGGAGATGTCTGGAGAGTCTTACGAATTATATCTTGATCTTTAACTGGAAGACTTTGTACATTATTTGCATAAGCTCAACAAATGGTATTTATCTTCAGTGAAGGTGCTTGCATTTCACACTGAAAGACTGGATTAATTTTGTCTGGTTGTACTGGGGAGATGTCAACAAATAGAGATTTTTGTTATAAATGTATTTATTAAGTGAAATTTCTTGACATGGTTTGCAAATATGACTAATCTAGCCTGGCTTTTGAACTGTAACCAACTTACCTGACTTTAAACTCAAGTGATTCATTGCAAATGGTTTCTGCTTGCTTTTTTACTTTCCTGTATTGCCCCTGCTTTTGGTTACAGCAGTACCCTCAGAGACTGATCCACACAAGGCTGCCTTCCCCTGTCACCTACTGCTCCCTGGTGAGGGCTGTTGCCTCCAGTATTCAGTGCAGCACCACAGCCTCTGCCTCATCCTGTGATCTCCCCTCAGCTTCATGAGGCCACAAAGGGGAGAGACATTGCCCCTGACCTCTTGTGTTCTTTCTGGAGCTACATGATGGCCAGTTGCAGCCTGGGGTGGGATGGTATCCCATGGCCCAGTGCTCCAGGGGTGATCCTGCACACTCCTACCTTGCCATTCAAAGCAAAAACACCAGAAAGGGGAACCATGGTTTGGGTCATTGGGTGCCTTTTGCTAGTTAGGGTCATGTAGCATAGAAACACAGAATGTTCTTGGGTTGGAAGAGACCTTAAAGCTTATTCAGTTCCAACCCCCCTGCCGTGGGCAGGGACACCTGCTAGACCAGGTTGCTCAAAGCCCTGTCCAACCTGCCTTGAACACTGCCAAGATTCATTTTTGGATATCTGAATCCAAATCCCACTGATACTGAATGTATTTCACTAAGCAGCTACTGGTTTAAAAAGGTAATCCCATGTATCACTCTCTGGTCAAATTTGTTACAGCTTTGCTTCAGAGATAGATTGGGTTGCTTACTTCAGTGAATATGAAGATCACATTTGTATTCATGATAGTGTGCAGAGCTTCTCCTCATCTTGTCTAAAACGTGAATTTTTATGTTCTGTCCAGGTAGAGTCATATTGGTGCTTCATGTAGGTAACCATCTAGGGCCTGCAGGATCTGACTTACGGATGTGAGCAATACTTAATTATAAATGTTGCTGAAGATAAGGTGTAATTATCATTGTCACTGACTTTCAGTTCAGCTTAATAAAAACTCTTCTCATGCATGTACTCAATGTGTGTGCGTAAAGCTATGCTGAGCTCTATCTAACTGTGTTTTTTAATTCCTTCTGTTGTCTGCCAGCAATTTTCCTTAGTGGGAGAACAAAAGCGGGTTACCAACAGAAAAGATTACAAAAGAAAACCTTTTGATATTTTATATTTGCTCTGCCATGATCACAATGAAAAGCTCTTCTATTTTTTTTTTTTTTTTTTTCCTCCCCACTTCCTACAGGACAATTTGCAAAAAGGAAGAAGACTTCACTTTGGTTCACAGTCTCTCTGCTGGTAGTGTCTGTTTTCATACTGACCATAGGTCTGGCAGCTACTACAAGAACAGAAAACGTTACTGTGGGAGGCTACTACCCAGGCATCGTTGTGAGTACAGAAACCTATTTTAGATTATTAAGTACAGAGATAACAGGTAATAATTCAGAGAGATTATTATCAGCTAGATATGGGAAGCTCTGATAAAAAAACCCAAACAACCAACCAAACAGAAAACCCCAACCCTGAACAGTCCTGTTGCATTTCACAGGAGAGACGTGTGACTTTGTTTTGATCTCTTTCTAGTGTGTGTGATAAGGTAGGGGGATAAAGTCTGTTCTTTTGAAGTGCCAGAGCTGGAAGGCTGTTAGCAGGCAGAGTGGGGGCAAGGCTGCACTGCACAGCAGTATGCTTGGTACAGGATTCTGTGTGAGAACCTGTGCTTGACTTCCCACTGGTCTCTATTGCGTGTGTGACTGGACAGGAGGCATGGGATCAATTCAAACAACCTTTTAGAGGTTTACTGGTTTGGTTGCAGAAAGATCCACTCTGTCTCTTGTCCATGTGCCCAGAATTCTGCTGGGTCTATCACAGGGAAAGCCCTGTGGATAGACATGTGGAAAGTTCTCCCTGGAGCCTGCCTAACATCCTCTTGTGCAGTCTTGCTGCCAGTCCTCTTGTACAAAATCCTCCTTAAAATCCTTAGTCTTGTTTTTGCCTTAGGAACTGGCCATTTAAACATGTTCCTGCACTAGGCACGGGATTTGAGTTGCATCTGCTTTGCCCTGTGTTGCCTCTGTGACTTCTGGTGAGGGTTAGCCCTGTCAGACTCTTGTCAGTTCAACCCCCATGGCCCATTCTGATCTCAGAAAAAGGGACTGGTCATATCCAAAAGCAGGGAAACACCTGGAGTCAAAACCCCCAATGCTTTAAACACCTGGGCAGTGATGTGAAGAAGAGGGTAAGGGCAGCAAATTAAGAAAGGCCCATCTGCTGCATCATTTGGGCTCCCAGCCAAGAGGCAGAGGGTGCAAGGTGAAGAAAGAAATTTGTGTAGTTAGGCCCCTGCTTAGGTATGTGCTTCACCACTACCAAAATGTGTTGTAAAGTACTGTTATTTCTTGTTCTCTCTGGAATGAAATGCCCAGAGAAGATGGATATATATCTTTTAATACTGTGCACAGATTTTACATTCCCATTAATAACTGGTGAGTTACAACTGTTCCTCCTGAGCAAGTCCTCTTCTATCTTAGTGTCATGTTAGAACTGTTCCTCCTAAGCAAGTTCTCTTATATCTTAGCGTCATGCTGAGAATAGGTCTTTCAGAAAGATAATTTTGGAATAATGATATATAAGGTAGTCGTGTTTTAAAAATAGAACAAAAAGTAGTTCTAAGAATAAAACCTTGAAAGAATGAATTTTCCTTTCATTAAGCTAAAATAGATTAATTTGAATTAAAATCTTTTAGAAGACTGTATTACCTGCATTTGTTCCCTAGAAAGAAGTTTAATTTTTAAACTGTTGCCTTTAATAAGTGTAGTAGGTAATAAACCCATGTGCACAGACCAGGTTATTTCAGCATTTAGCTTCTGTTAGGAATAACAGAATGTCATTAATAAGCAGATAGAATAGCTAGAATTTATCAGAATGCTTTGAAAACAAAACTTTTTCTTAATAATTTTCCCCCCTCAAAAGATTGTGAGGGCTAAATAATTTTCATAAAATCCAGCATGCTTTGTGCACACGAGGGGTTATTGAAGTACCTGAGAAAGGGTGATGGGTATTGTCAGTTTAAACTTCATTAATCCACTAAATACCACAAACCTTTAGGAGGAGTTAAAGGTGCTATGCAGACCTTGCATGTTACCTCGCCAAAAGCCTTGTCAGAAGTGCCTGACCGCACTGCTGCATTCGTGCCTCGTTGCATGTGGCCTCCAGTGCAGCGCTGGCAGATGGCCCATGGGATGGCCTCTCCTTTGCCAGTCAGCAGTCAGCCACTTCTCGGGATGAGCTAACCCTCAAGAGGTGCTTCTCTATTCTGGTGACAGCAGGGGGAGCTTAGGAAACCAAGATAGCGCTGATCACACACTTTCAGATACCTAAAGCTGGGGGCTAGAATGCGACGCTACATATTTAACTACTGAGCTCAAAGAAAGGAAAGATTATGAGGTCAGACTGTTAATTACAGTTGAAAATAAGATCTAGTTCTCATGGAATCCAGTAGCAAAATATTAACTTCAGGGGTGGTCGGTGAAATCTAAATCGCCACTGACCTCAGGTAAAGGATGTTTGTCTTAAAACCCATGCAGAATTAGGCTGTACCTTGCAAAGCCCTACATAGGTGAATAAGACTATCCACTTGCATAGATTTGCTTGCATTTAGAAGCATTTGCAGAGCAGGGCTTCAGGGTTTAGTCTGTAATATAATTTGGGTGCTTGCTTAGTTCCCACTGGCTTCAAGAAATTAAGTTAGGTGCCTTAATTTCTTTGCATATGTGGTCCCTTGTCATTTGTTTTGGAAAAGGCATTTTTATAAATACATCTTTATAGTGCTAGGTATTATCTGCATTTACGCATCTAAAGTAATTGAACATATTTCTGTGTGTAGATGAGTTAGTGTAATGTTCCACTTTGGAAAGTGTCTGCATTTAGTAGATTATTGCTTGATCATCTGTTTGGGTTTAGGAATGTCGTTGTAGAATGGACTGTAAAGCCAGACAGAGTTGGAGCTTCTTCAGCCTCACTTCATTATAAATATTGTTTAATGTCACTTCTCTGTGACTACTGCTTGTATTATTTGCATTTGCTATTTTTATAATGCTTCAACCACGATTCTACAGGGTCCAGTTGCCCCAGTCACCATACTGATCTGGATTCCCATTCCCAACCCAAACAGCCTATTGTCTAAACAGACAAAAAAAGGAGTGCATATGACTCTAAACCAATCTCAGCAATGCCATGACTTACATTGTGATCTCTATGGTTCTGCTTCTTCTGACTTAATTGTCATTGTTCTGAATTTTCTCTTTTTTTTTTTTCTTTATATAGATAATATTACTCCATTCTGTGTCCCCTGCATCAGCCATAAATGGGGTTTTATGGATTGCTCCCTTTGGCATGAGAAATGGGGCTCAGAACCAGGTGTCATTTTGATATAGTTATCTTAATTTACGAAGTTGCTGTCCCCTGAACAAAGTGTCCTTGTTCACAGTTCCAAGTGTCTCTTATTCAGCTGTCAGCATGGATATTTTTGCTCACTCTTTCAAAGTGTCTGCTTTTAGTCCTTGTGCCTCCCTTTCACATAAATCTTCCCAAAGCACTCAATAGCAGGTCTCCTTTCCCTACATTTGCTTTCTTGAGACAGTGTGATGGATTCCTGTTGTGATACTGAGCGAATAAAGTGCTTCCAGGGAATTTGCTTTCTGCTGTGAGCAGTTGTGCATAACAGCAAGGAGTTACGGGCATTGCTTAAGCCCTTGGCTGGGACATGTTTTCCTTAAAAACTTAACTTGTGCTTGGAGGAAAGGCTCTGAACCATGCTCAGGGATCTCGTTCCAGAAGGGGCCTTAGGTTCCTCAGCAGAAACATCATGCCCTGTCCATGAGAAGGTTGTGTGGGAGCTGAGGAGGTGACTAGGAGTGAGTCTGGGAATGGCAGCCCTAGTGAAGAGCACAGCAAGGAGCGGGGAAATGAAGTGGGGTTGATACTGAGGTGACTGCAGGGCAGTGTGTGGCCAGGCAAGTCAATGGAAAGAGCCTGTTGACACCTGTGCTCCTGCTGCAGCTGTTTCTGAGTCTGCAGCCAGTCACATCTCAAGTGTGTGGCTCTAGGAAGACCCTTTTTCTCCAAGCCCACATAAGCCTAGTGGGAGTGATGACTGCAGGAAAGTCTGATGAAAGGCTGGTCTCACCTGTTGCCACTTTACCTCATGTTAACCATGAATCCAAGGAGTTTCTACCTCTTCCAGCTTTCATGGGCCCATCGTAAGGAAGGGACTTTTCCTGCCAGCATGTTGTTGAAGCAGTACTTGTAGGAACAGCAAGGCCAGCTTACTCCAGCATCCCTTCCTTTCCTCTCTCCTGTGGCTGTTGGTGCTGCAGCTGTCCCATGCTGAAACTAACTGTACCAGTCCTTTTGCCATTTTAGTGAGCACTTTTGCTGGAATATGTGATAGTGTTTAGTCATTAAAGTCAAACAAAAACAGTCCTCAGGGTTTGACCTTGGGTTACCTGCATGACAGAAACATATAAATTTTTTGAGGAAAACTCTTTGCCTGCAGTTGCCTAAAGCTTTGCAATTTTCCAAAATAATGATATATGGGCTAAATGTAAGTGTTCTTTTCTCTCACTTTGCTTAATTTTTTAAAAGAGCTTAAAACTATGTGACGATGGTTAACAGTAGACAGGTTATAGAAGCGTATTTCTCTACAGGCTTCTGTTTAGTTCATGGAATCATAGAATAGTCATGATCAGAAAGGACCATAAGATCCTCTACTTCCAACCTCCCTTCCATGGGCATGACAAGTTTTGCTCTGAATTAAAGAGCTGCAGTTCTGGTCATTCCCCATTACACTGTTATTTG
>JAVHNF010017176.1:27329-37820 GCA_034783455.1 Micropsitta finschii | reverse complement strand
ACAAAAATGTGATGGTGGTCTTTAAGGGTCGTTTACTTTTCCCAACAATCTTCATAACTTCTGGTAGTCTTTGAAGCACCAACTTAATTTACATTACAGACATAGCAATCATCCTGTGCTACTTATCACTTAGTTTAACTGCTCCTATCCTGTATATCTGCTAGTCCCACATACTCCCCATCTCCAGGTCATATTTTCCTATTCTGCTTTTCTTACACTTTTTGTACTAAGGTCCTAAAGACCTAAAACTATGTCAGCTACCTTCAAGCACCGCAGTTATTTTCCATTACAAAGCCATCAAACTTAACGTTACTAAGAACTGATTTCATTGTGTTTGTTCTTCTTTGTCTCAGTGTTTAGATGCTCAGTATTGTGCGTCTAAATGTATGTCTACTTAATCCAAACCCAAAGACAAGTTTGAACTCCATATGCAGTCACTGTGTTTCTTGATCTGGACAGTTAAAAAATCAGGGAAATAAGGTGTCTGCCTCTGGCCACCATACTGAACAAAAGATTCTCTGGGTTTTGACTCTACATTGGCTACATGTTCTCTGAGACCAATGGCAAGTCTTTGACAATTTTTATACTTTGGAATTAATATTATAATGATTTTCATACAAATTTTTGTCTGTGTTGGGACTGCATAAACAGCAGCCAGAGATTCATGCTAAGGGCAAGTAGGAGAAAACTGACATCCTTTTCCCCAGACAGCTCTTTTCAGATGTTCTGAAATGCCCATGAAAGGAGAGGTGTGACCAAGTTCACTTTATTGCTTCTGCTTCTGGCCTTCCTGAGTTCAGGTTACTCTCCTTCAACTGCTCTTCCCTCAAAAGGCTCATTAAAAGTGCTGTTGCTATTCATTAGGTTTGTAATGAGCTAAATGCTTGACACATCTGGTACTTGAAAGCATTTACACATTTTAAGTACTTGTGCCTTCCTTTTTAACGTGTTCTAATAGCCGTCACTATCAACATTTAGTGACAAAGAAAAAATATTAAAAACCACTAGAATGAATGCATCTGGCTTCTTCCTTGTGACAGATCACACTCGGTTTTCCAAGGGAATGTGAGTGAAAAGTTTGTTTTGTTTTGTTTTGTTTTTCCTTTTTCTTCATAAAACAAAGCAAATAAACAAAGCTGCTTTCTTTGTGAAAGGTTTTCTTCCATAAATGTTTTTGAAGGAAAGACATGTTTTTCCTCCTATATGCAGGATGCTAACACCAGTTTGATCTTCATAAAAGCAAATAAACAGAGAGTTACTTGTCCCTAAAAAGAAATTTCTCTACCTCTTTGGATATTTCAAAATTAGCATAATCTTTCCTGCTTCTATGCCAGATCTCTGGGCAGCGCCAGCTGCATAGGGATGGCACTTCACAGCCTTTAATGCTGCTTCACCCGGGATACTTTAATGCTCGGATACTTCAATATCCCAGAGATAACATCTGGGTTTGGTCACCAACCTAGAGGGACTAGTTTTCATAATCCTCCAAAACAGAGAATGTGTTCACTGGAGAACGGCATTGTTTCAGTAGCCTGCATTTACACATGGCATCTTAAACATCACTTCAAAATTTTAGTCTCATGTGCTGATGGGGTTTGGCATTTCACGACACGGACGCAAGTTGGTGCAGAGACTCAAATCCTCGTTTATTACCACCAAGCCCTTTTTGTCCCCTTGTTTGGTACTTTCCCAACCTGCACATACGTGTAACGTTCAATCTCATTGGTCCCTGTGAAACCCTCCAGGTAAATAGACCAATCACAATGATGCAGATCCTCTTACAACCCTCACATCCTCTGGCCTCCAACTGAGATTCCTGCCACAATTACATCCTTGTCCATCCCCTCAAGGCTTGCTCTTGGACCTTCCCTGTCCTTCAACACCCCAACTCATCGCCCCAGGGCTTGTCAAGCGCCAAGGCCTCAGAGCTCATTCCCAAACTGTTCACCTTCACTCCCCACAACAGGACTGACCTGGAGCCCATGCAGTCGCCATCCTGCCACCACCCTGAAAAGAGCATGGCTGTCCCAGTGACAAGGCTGCAGCCTGGGGTCTTTGTCAGGTCACAGGGCTGGTTTTGGCTCTACTGCAGCCCCAGCAACAACCCTCATCTCTGGGCTGGGTCCAGAGTCTGGTACCAGGCCCTGATCCATAGGGCAAGTGGGCTGATCAGCTCATGGTCCTGCCCTGGCTGGTAGGCTATATAGCCCTGGCCACTGCCTCTAGTACTGCAGGATGCTGTCAGCCCCCACTGTGCCTGGACAAGTAAGTACCTCTTGAAGGTATCCTTACTTCTAATGTTTTGTGTTTTGTTCAAAAAGCTATTTTAAAAGGAACATTCCAGAGACTGCTCTTTAAGCAAGTGTATTTTTGGTACACGTGTTGAAGACTTCCTTCAGATCGTGAATCTGGTCTCAATTTTATCCCGTGTACAGAGGAATTTTAAAAGAGATAACAAAGGGTAGGAAGATTATTTTTCAGGAGTCAAGCTTGGTATCTTGCATTCATCAAAGTGTCAAGGACAGGTCAAAGACAAGATGTATATGTGTACCTATTGGTGCCTGGGGACAATAAGCAGTGAAAAATAGAGTACTTGTAGACTTAGGGCATAACAGTCCACCCAGTTTCTGCTGTAAAAGCCAAAGGTCATTCCCAGAAGTTTGCTGCAAAATTTGACCTGAATTTTTTCCACTGTTTTCAAGAAGCATTTTATCAGAAGCTCTCAATAGCCATGGCTCATCATTAGAAAAATTTCTTTCTTCTAATTCACCAGTGGTAAAAGATGGGTGTGTATTTATGGGGAAATACTGAGGTTAAATTGTCTCCAAGAAAAGTAGTTACAGTACACAAAGACAAGTGAATACTAATGCTTCCTTTTAACTTAATTTCTCCAGTGCCTCTCATGTTTCTGTCTTAAAGCTGTCAGTGATTTCATAGCAACAGGGAAAAAAAAAGGAAATATTGGTCTATAAATCTGAAAGATATATCTAAAGCAGAGAACAGAAGAAGTTCCAGACTCCTTAAAGTTCATGATGGACTTCACTGTACTTAATTTTACTTTAAAAATCCCTGGCAGTGTTCAAGGCCAGGTTGGACAAAGCCTTGGGTGGCATGTTTTAGTGTGAGGAGTCCCTGCCCCATGGCAGGGGGGTTGGAACTAGATGATCTTAAGGTCCTTTCCAACCCTAACTATTCTATGATTCTATGAAAGTCTTCTAAATACTACTGTGACTGATGGTAATATAGCACTGAGTGTAACACAAAAACATTATATTTCCAACACCAGATTAATCTGGATCAAATACTTTGTTTCAGATCTCAGGTATTTTTGAATAATGGAAAAAAAAAAACCCAACAAAACAACAACACAACATTGAAATTTTTTTAGTTCCAGCTAGTAATGCTATTTCTCAGGAAATCATATTCAATTATTTGGTTTTATAATTTCTAATATATCTTTTAAAAGTTGCATATACTTTACAACAAAATCTTTCTTTTTATTCAAATTGAGCATTTTTTGAAGATGGTTTGTTAAATTCACTGCTCACAGGGGAAGCAAAATTGAGCTCCTGGCTCTGGCTGCGAGGCTGAGAGCTGTAGGAGTTAACTCTGATGATGATAATGAGACTGAGCAGGCAGCAGATGCTTACGTGCCTTTACAATCCAAACCTACCGAAAAATTCCCCTCACAGAAAATTTGAGGAATGTCTGGCACCCTGGAGATAGTGACAGACTTGGTATTAGCCATATGCCACCTGCTAGAGCCATTGTTAAACCACAGGATTTTATAAGCATCATACGAAGTTGCTTACTCACAATGAGAATGTCCCATTCCAAATTTTATCATCTTCCCTTACAGCAACTCTTTAAACCACAAGTCATCCTAAGCTGTAAAAATACTTATTACAAAAATATTAAAGTAATTTAAGAATACTTTATAAGATGTGCTATTTGTAACCATCCATGAATAGGAACATAGCGTTTGCTATGTTGTGGTTTTTTTTTCCTGTAAAACCTCAAATGATACACACCTACAGTTTCACATTTACAATTTTAACATCTGTTTCCTTATTGGTTTCTCAAAGGTCTGTTACTGTTTTTATGCATTAGCACATTTGATGTGATTCTGAGCCAAAAATCTATTCTGTAAGAAATGCAAAATTCTTCATTTGCAAAACCTGCAAAGAAATAATGTCTCACTGCAAAGAGAGGTGCATTAGTAAATTCCTACGGTCATTCTAAGGACTAAACTATATACAGCTGTTTATTTTAAATTTTAAGCTTCAGCTAATTCTGGGTTGCCTTAACTAAAAGAATAAACAAAATATTTTGTGATGCAACCACTGTAATGCTTTCCTCAAAGACTCATAAAACTCAGGTGTGGCACTTGCGAAAAACAAACATTTCATTTCTCCTCATTTCCTTTACATAGTCTGCTGTATTAATTTACCTTTCTAAAGCTGAGATACTGAAGCTTGTCGGAATATTTATTTTCAGGATTTTTTGCCCTGAAGTAACTTGTTCAGATTCAGGCTTAGATTCATTTTAGTAGGAAAAGATTTATATATTTCAGAGTTTTAGCTCCAGCATAAAAGACAACCTGTTTGTTTTTATAGATCTACTCCAATTTCAAGGAATTTTTTAGTGGTAAGCAAAGAAAAAATTGGAATTAATGAAAATTGGAAAAAAATATGTACTTTAATTCTGGATTAATTTTAATTTTTACTATTCTTGTCAACTTCCTATACAAACATTTTAAGAAGCTCCAGCCTTTGCAAGAGGTTTTGTTTCTTCTCACTGTGCATATTTTTTGGTGAATAAAAATGGTTGAAATTCTTTTGCTAGGGAAGTTTGTTTCGAAAATACAGAAGTACAAAAATAATCATTCTTACCTTTAACTATTTCTGAAAGATGTATTCATGACTATTATCAACTCCATATCCAGTTGCAAAGTTCAGCAAAATGATGACTAAGATGACTGGCTTATTGTAAATATACCACAGATCTTACACCCAGAAAGCACAACATTGTAAGAAATATGTGTGGATAATTTTGAACATACTTAGGCTGGCATTTAGAAAATACTAAAATAATATTACTAACCATTAATACAACTGGGTATGATGCAGTCTTTAGTAGAATAGTCAGGGCGAAAACTCCACTTATTACTTTTAAGATAAAGTTGATGTATTTTTAAAAAGATTTACATAGTGCATTACCTGAGATAACAGCGTATTGTTCATTAAGAGACAGAAAGCTCCTGCTAATCCTCTGTTTCTAAATGCACTTGTATTTCTTTGTACTCATTTTCTGATTATGTCAAATAATGACTAAAAAGAATGCATTTTGCCTTTTGAGTACTGAGGTAGCTACTGCTTAAGGAGCTTATCATGCTCGCTTCAGCACAAGCAAAGTGATACATATAGCACAGAACTGCTAATCCTATATGTGTATTATTTGTAGAGCAGTGGGTGCTTGTGTCTTTAAAAACATCTTAAGAGACCTATTTTCTAAGGTTTGCTCAGCTGCAAGACAGCCAGATAGGTGCTGACACCAGCTGTCTAGTTTTACTCTAATGGAGATGTTCCACTCTGCAACGCATCATTATTGCATCCATTGTACCTCTTCACCTTATACCTACTGTGCAGAATGACTGACTCAGGAAAACTGAACTGTTGCATGAACAGGAAAATTTTTCTCTTGTTACCTTCACATACGGTCATTCACTATACTACCTACACAAAAGAATTAAGACTACATTTATTGTCAGGATTTAGTACTGATCTGGGCTGGTTTTTAGTTCTTCACATTCTACTATGCAGAAAACTATTTCTGACTTCATTTCAGAAATCTGAGGTTCAGCACATAAGTTCTTGTCTTGGGGACTGCAACAAGCCACTCTAGGTCCTTCAGGGAGAAGAGATATTCTTGGTTAGTAGGGTAGCCTTATGAATGATTTCCCTCACATTTTCTTTTCTTTATTCTCCCATATTTTCAGAAGATCCTTCCACAATGTTGCTGTTCTGATGTTTCACAAATAAGGTATCTAGATCCATTGTTTCTGTAACCACAAGCAATTATGACTTTCTGGACATCCACATGGGACTAAATAAGGTAAATAGAAATAAGTGGAAAAATTAACACAAGAAATTATTTTTCTACTCAAGATATTTATTATATGTGTTCTGTTAAGTAGAAATGGAATTATTAGAAATGATACAAAAATATTTTTTTACTCAGATTTTATAACATGCAGACACTGTAAGTTCATTAGCCTGTGATGAGTCTATTCACCTTATTTCTGGAGTGCGCAAACTGTAATAAAATATTAAATATTTAATGTTTTATTTCCTTATAATATTCTAAAATACTTCCTATAAAAAATAAAAACATAGAGGATGATTATTAAAATGTCCCAACTTTTGGGTATGGCTTCAGTAATTTCTCCTTAATTTTTATCTTATATCCTTTTATCTTAATATGCTTTTATTTGGAGCTTTTCACTCCTTCTGAAGCTGATAATGAAATTAGCAGCAATAATCTTTTTCTTTCAGTTGAAACTATGACATTATAAACCCTGTTTGAATCAACTGCGCTTTTTTTACTTTCTCTTCCATTCACAATTATGACGGTGATAGATTACTTTTTTTTTTTTTTTTTAGGCAAAGGTATTCTGGGGGGACATTTATCATAGCTTTAAGAAAAGCTCTGAATGATATAATAGAATTATTATCTTTGAAGCATCTCTTCAGGCAGCTTCCAATTCCCTTTTATATTTTCTTCATCTTTGAAAAATTTCACTGGGAATCCTGAATTGATAATATTGCCTTGGATTGTTGAGAAGGTACAACAGATGATAGATACTGCTTTCAAAAGCCCCCAGTTGTTACGTCAGCTTTTCTTGTTTGCATTTTGAATTGCAGGATCTGGAATTGAAAAGTTCCAGAAAAAATAATATTATAACACACTTGGTTTTGGTTTGGGTTTTGGTTTTGGGTTTTTTTGGGGTTTTTTTTTGTTTGTTTGTTTGTTTGTTGTTTTGTTGGGGTTTTTTTTATCAGGCAAAATTTTGACTGACAAGGGGACTCTGCTTCCTTACAGGAATATCTGTATTTCTACCTCGTAAATGGATTCTGATTCAACTTAATAAAAAGCGTGTTTCTATATTTTATTTCTTTTGAAGCAAGAATAAAAATTAACTAATTAATTAAATTCCAAGTCAGTTCATAGGATAGCCCTAAACAGCTCCTTAATTCATGGTTTAAGAATGGGCAGAGTCTAGCTGTTCAGTGTTTGTCATAACACATCCCATGAGTGACAGATATACCGCACAAGTTCATTGTTCCCATGCTTGTTGGCAGACTGTATATGTAGGAACTGTGAAAACAGCAAGACAGAGAATGCTTCCTATTAAATTCCACAGGACATCTTGCAGCAAACAAAGTGTCAAATTATACTCTACAGAAACCTGTAGAACATTACCCAGGAAGACATAAAAAGTCTGTGTATGTGTCTATGGATGAATAGGATGGAGAGATGACGGTGCTGAAACAGGAATTACGTGTTCCAACACACCTAAGCTGATACTGAGAAATCATATATTTTATAATTTTACGTTAAAGTAGTAACACATATGTCTGAAACTATAAAATAATAATAATAAAAAAAAAACAGAAAAAAAATAATTCTTATCTAAGTTGATAAGAATAATTCTAATAATTCTAACAATTCTTAGCTAAGTTGATTCAGCAGCTTCATAAAATAATCTTTTTTATTTTTTTCTCCCAAGTTTGAAAATCTCTTTTTGCCTTTTGCTGGAATCATTATTTTCTTCGTAGATTATAGATATATGATGATTTGTAGTTAAAATGGTGAGCCTGAATCTCTTCTCTGAATTGCAAGCAACCATTTCAGCATCTTCAGCTATTTCAGATAGATATAGTGTTTCATCTACAGAACGTCATGACTATTCTTTTTCACCGCAGATCTAGGCTTGCATGAAATTTGCAGCAGAAGCATGTTGAAAATGGATGAACACCTATTTTCAAAGATAATGAATTCTTACTGATCCCGAAATTCTATTTTCAGTAAAAGGAACTGAATAGTGATGTTCTTACTGATAAAGATAAGTAGAAGCACAAAAGGTTTAGTTTACATATTGCACTGATTAATCCTTGCTGTACCATTTTAATTCTCTTAGACATAAGTATGAGTTGGAGAAGAGAGTTTTTTGCTGTCATCATTGTGCTCATGATCCTAATTTTAAATTTAAAATTTCTGTACTACTTTTTAAAACTTATGCTGTTTATAGAGGGCATATAGCTGGCTCATGTTCACTTGATACGTCAGCATTTCAGTTAAATGCTTATTTGTTCTTGTTCTGGACATATGGTTCTGCATAAAATATAGAAGGGGCAAAGAGAGTTCAGCTGACTGAGCAGAGCTGTAAGAAGTTACTGTGGAAAGTAGCAAGGCTAAAACAGATTTGCATTGACATCTTAAGTTTTTGTAGTTGATGGTGAGCTATAGATTGCTAGGGTATATTTGAAACTGGGAAAAGTTTTAGAGGGTACTTCTTACAAGTTGTCATCATGTGATTCTTTCATTTAGTCCTTTGCTGCTCACCAGAAGATCACAGTGTTGCACGAGATCAGTCTTAAAGTTTCTGCTCTGATTTCTAACTTTTCCTTCTGTCCTTCATTCCTCTATCAACTAAGATACATTATGCCATAAATGACAGGTCTAGATTTCACAAACTTAGAAGTTAGCTTCAAATGTAAAGGGAATTTACATGTCTGAGATGTGTAACAACATTGGCACAGACAGAGAGCTGACTTCCTCTAGGTATCTAGTCCATGCCACTGTCAAGAGCAAAAGTCATAAGATTAATTTGTTTGTAAAATGGAAAACTGGAATGTTAGGTGATGCTAGAATTAATTTAAAATCTTCTATCACTGTGCACATGCTTTATTTTGTTTACTGTAGGATGCCATGAGCATGTCTTTGAAGTTGTCATTGTGCCATGTTAAGTACTGCTGTAGGTTTGAGCTCCAGCTGCTGCAGCAGGAACTGACCTTATATCCCCATTACCAATTGTTCTGACACAGGTGTATATTTGTGCTGAAGATCATGAACAACAAAATGAGTACAACAAATTTTAATCTCAGGAAATGCTGGTCAGAAAAGGTTTTCCTGTAGCCTGAAGGCATTCCCAGTCACCATTACTTGCCACCAACAACAAAGATCTTTAAGCTTTTCCAGAGAATCCTGAGAGCTTTCCTAAAGTAAAGTAGCAGGAAAATTACATCAAGGAACTGCAGCCTAGGCTCCTGGTATGATTTAGAATATTATGTACTGGAATAATAACCTGCAGTTGTTACAAAATGCGTTATCAATGCTAAGAGGGCATGATTTCAGATCACAGGAGGCCTGAATCAAAACTGATTTGTTTGATATCACATCAGGTGTCTAATTTTTGTCAGTCATGGCAGATGTATCACCTGAAGTATACTTCATTAATATTCATGCTTGTTCATATCTGTACCTGAATGAATATCTGAATGCTTTTGGTTTAGAGTGGTTCAACAGCAGTATTTTTGGTAAATAATGTACACTTTTTTTTTTTTAATTGAGAAAACATGAAATGATACATTAAACACTAATGAATAACTGTTTTGTTATGTGTCGTACATTTCGTAGCAATTTATGTCTTACAGCAAGCACACAGGAAAAGCTCACATTTTTGACACCCAAGGTAAAAGTACCACATTAGGTTACTAACCCTACTTACAGCCAATGAACTATTCATGAATTTGAAATTAGAAAACCATTAGGAGGAGCAATACTTATTTCTTTATATTGAGAAATAGCCATTTCTGTGGAGAAAAGAGTTGCACAATAAGGACATGATCAATAAAAACAAGGAAGCTTACTTTTCTGTTTATTGTTATGGCCCCAATTACCTGCTGTTCTCCTCTTCATGTTACATATTTGCATGTCTAGGCATGCGAATATTTTGTGTGGTTCACAGCTATGCAAATATTGACCTGCTGGTCAGTTCAAGTGCACAGAAATGAACTGTAAGACCACTTTAGAACATGTTTTTGTATTCGCCTGCCAAATTACAGTTTTCACATTTAATAAGCATGCATTCTTCCACACAATTAAGGAACCTCCTGGATTGCTTGTACCAGGCAGTAGTGCCGCTCCTGATATCTGCTGGAGCTATGGTACTGCCTGGCACAAGCAAGCCAGGAGGTTCCTCGATCGTGTGGAAGACAATTTCTTTCTGCAAGTAACAGAGGAGCTGACAAGGAGAGGTGCCAGGCTTGACCTCGTGCTCACCAACAGGGAAGGGCTCGTTGGAAATGTGATTCTCCAGGGCAGCCTTGGATGCAGCGATCATGAGATGATAGAGTTTGAGATCCTCAGGACAGTGAGAAGAGCGTGCAGCAAGCTCACTGCCCTGGACTTCAAGAGAGCAGACTTTGG
>JAVHNF010017176.1:16268-26373 GCA_034783455.1 Micropsitta finschii | reverse complement strand
GGGAAGTTTAGATTGGATATAAGGAAGAAATTCTTTACTGTTAGGGTGGTGAGGCACTGGAATGGGTTGTCCAGGGAGGCTGTGAATGCTTCATCCTTGGTGGTGTTCAAGGCCAGGTTGGACAGAGTCTTGGGTGGCATGGTTTATTGTGAGGTGTCCCTCCCCATGGCAGGGGAGTTGGAACCAGATGATCTGAAGGTCCTTTCCAGCCCTAACTATTCTATGATTCTATGATTCTGCTTTTCTGCATCTTAACATTATAAAAGGGCAGACTTCAAATTGCTGAGTTGTGCTGTTGTCTTCTTTCTTTTTTTTTAACTTTTCCTTCTCTGAAGGTCAATAATGAAATGCCCAGTCTTTTCAGATCACTTTGATTAGAGCTTATCAGTGAGACCTGAGTAGGCTGACTTTAAAGAGGCCTCTTTAGCTGGTGTCCACTCTTTTTACTTACCTTGGGTTTGGAAGGCCAGCCAGCAATTCCATTCAGGACAGCATAAGGGAAAAACATCAGAACATAATGCTGTGTAACATCAGGTTGTAGTAAAAACTAATTTTCTTATATTTTTTAAGCTTCAATATTCAAGTCAATTTTTACTATTTTTCTTGCTGGTGGAACTTTGAAATCAAATGTCATTTTAAAGGAAATATAGGTAAACATGCCTTTCGCTAATGGAGGTTTTTTTCCTCTTCTGTAGTAGAACTTTCTACTTTTAAATAGTTTTTCTTTCTTACAGCTTTATGATCTTATTTCATAGTTTGATGATTGATCAACCTGTATAATTTACCAGTACTGCTTTTCAAAATGGCTTGTTGTGTGTCATAACTTGTTGATGAGATTGAGCATTTTGTTAACTAGCCAGGCATAAGACTTATCTTTTCAGTGGTCTTTGCTTATTTAGCTCCATTTTGTTAAGGCTTGGTTTTCATTCTTACAGACTGATTTCTTTATTTAAGCTGTTGACTCTGCGTTATTTAAAAAGCAAGTAGATTTTAATAGTTGCATTATCTATGATAATTTTTGAAATTTCAAGCGCCCCTCTTTGACAGTATGGCATATTTAACTGATTAAGAGGATAGTCTAAAGCATTTGGCTGGTGCTATTTTACCTAATTTGTTAATTGTGGTATATATTTAAGCTGAAGACTTTGGCATTTCAATAGTCAAGCATTTAGGGAAACAATTTATGAATCAAGGCTTGAGTATGTGTTAAGTGAGATCTCTATTGTGTCATAATCATGTGTTGTGATAAGAATTGTTCAGAAAATGCAGCAGTACAGTTTAATAACACATTAAACCACAAAAAACACTTTGTAAGAATACATTTTATAAATAAATTTTCCTATATTAATAAAATTTTAGAAAGAGGCAGAATAAAGCCTGTGTGAGAATGAATGACAGGATACTTAGATTTGTTCCTGGGGAGGCAGGTAAGATATCATTGTATTGAAGTATATTGTTCAAACCTCGGGCCAATGCAACTAAATGTAAGGAAATAGTTTTCTCCAAAGCATATTCTCCAAACATCTAGTTACAGGATTTTTTTTGTGCTTCTTTTGTCCTACTTGTTTCTTAAACATTTATTTTTTTTTCATGATTACTTTAGCATCCAAATCATTTGCATCTCACCAATTTGGCTATAAATATAGTACAGGTGACAGTGGCAAAGGCCTCACTATTGTCATGGTAAGCAATATGTATGTTGCATGCCCTTCGATAAGGGCAGTGTGCAAGGGTCAAGCAACATTTGACCTTGGTAAATCCATATCAGGTGTTCTAAAAAATCATTTTGTCCTGCATGTGCTTGGAAATATCTTTCAGATTTGCCCTGTAAATATCCAGGGACTAAGGTGAGGATGATCCATCTGTAGATCCTTGGAACCTCTTTTTTTTGCCCTCTGCAAGATGGGCATAACACTTGCCCTTCCACCATCCTCAGGAGTCCACGTCACCATGGCCTTTCAAAAATGATGGAGAAAGGTATGACAATAACATTGGCCAGCTCTCAACACATTCAGATGCATCCTATCTAGTCCCATGGGCTCATGTATTTTGCATTACCTCTGATATTATCTGCCCTTGTAGGACACAACATCCCTAGTACACAATTTTGGTGCTATAAAGGACTGGATTTTTACAAGGCTACAGCAAATCTTTTGCTGTAAATAGGTCATAGCACCTTACTAGCCCTTCAGTTTTTAAAAGAAGCGTCTGGTAATTTTGTATTAGATACACGTAGAATGATGTCATGTCAGGACATCATTTATGTCAATGGATGTTGGCATATACTGTGATAGTCTGGTTTTGTGGTTGAGTTTCAAATTAAATTTATCAGTATAGGGTATAAGATGATTGCTTTTTTGTTTCTTTTACTGAGTCATGAATGGTCAGTACTAAATTCTGTGAAAATGTGAGGTACTACAGCTGTACAGGGTATGCCATGGAAATTAATTTTAAATTCTTTCTCTTTTCATCATTATTTGTTAAAACTGCAACAACTTAGTTCCAAATGAACCCTTATTCTCTAGAAATATGTAAGATCTATGTGTTCATTCATTTCACATATTTGATATATAGCTATGTACATATATAAAGCATTTCCAGGATTAACATATTCTATCAATTTTTTAATTTTGCTTTGAGACAAATGTTCTGACTGGGCTTCTCTCAGCAGTTATGCAGTTATGACCATACGTATTTATGTGCCATAACTACAATGGGCACAGTATTGAATATGGTAATAGGGTAAACTTGTGGGAAGCTGGTTTTATGCAATTGAAGATGTATAAAAGAGGACTGAACCTTGTGTAAAGTGGACTGGAGTCAACAGAGATGTAGAGAAAACTGAGTAGGACAGAACAGCTATGACAAACCATGTGCAGGAAGAAAGATTAGTTTGACATAAGCTTGACTCTTAGCTACTTGATTTGATACAATTTCACTTTATAATTCCTGGAGGTTTTAGAAGTTGAAATATTTTTGATTTTGCCATTCTGGAAAGCCTCAGGCACTAGCACAGAATTATATCTCTTATTGTTATCAAATCTTTATAAACATAAAAAAAATATTGTGGAATTTTTTAGTAGTATTTTCAGTGCAACTATGTAAACTACAGGAAATTCCTAGATAAAAGCTCTAATGAGTATTAAGTATACAACAAATAAGGTTTATGTTGCTGCATGAAGCTTTTATAATTGGAGAAGCTACAGAGTTGAAGAATGTAGAGTACTGGTACCACTTTAAAACCAGAAAGTTTGCTTATGCTTTAAATTACATTTTGCTTAAATATTTTTAAGATTTTTGTCCTTATATGAGGCACCACTTGCACAGTAGGGTGTGTTTAGATCCTGGGACAAAAGAGGAATCTGATTCTCTTCATCTTTGTAGCTCAATAGCAAAACTGCAGATTGCAAACATGAATTATTTATTCAGCAGAGAATTCTGATTGGTATTGGCAGGATGTTTCAGGATATCAGAGGACTGACACAGCAATTTTTAGGGTAATGTGACCCAATACGTACAGGTAGGGCAAATAAATACTGAAATGGTAGTGCAATGACAAGGGGCAAATGGGAAACAGGTCATTCAGCTGGCCTAAATGATTTGTGTGCACAGTGAATTATAGTATCATCTGGTATCTTGATAGTAAAGATGCAATAATGGCTGCACTGTGCTTACTGATAACATTTCAGATCAGATACTGTGTAGCATTTAAGTATCTACTGGCACCTCATTCCATCAAGGAATGAAGACAAGCAGGGAAAATCTATAGAAATCTCGCACTGATATAATGGAAATTTTCAGCCCTAGAGTTTATAGATTTTTTCATAAAGAACATTTATATTCTGTTTTTCCTATATCTATATTTTAAATGCCCACATTTCATGTTTTCAAAATAAACCAAAAGTTTAAATATCTGAAACACAATGGTATATACTACTTGAAGAATGCAGGACTCTCATATATGCAGCCCCTTGGAATCATCGTTGAGATCAGGAAAGAAGAATATATAATGATTGCAGTGCAGTTGTTGACAGCAACATCCCTTCAGACATTACAGTTACCTATATGGATTTCTTTTGTATGTAGGTAGAGGTTTTTAGAGTAAATATACCAGTTTCCAGCCAATGAAATAGGTAATAAATAATAGTGTGGACACAATACTAAAATCTAAATCTCAGATAGGACACTCCTAGTCAAAAACCCATTATGACAGGGTTAAGTACACATTTACAGAAAGGAGCCTGGGGGTCAGTTGCCATCTTGGTGCCAGCTGGGATGGTCTGTAGTCACTGCTAAACCACACCAAAAAGTATGTTTTCTGAAGCACCTGGCTTTTGAAAGATTTCTGTTATTTTGTCACTGTTAAGAGATGTACAGCTTATATCAAGATTGCTGTTGACAAGTAAACAGTCAGTGTCACTGATTCATTATCTGAAACAATGCAAAAATCCTAGAGCATTGAAAAACATGTTTTGTCACAAGTAAAATCTGTTCCATCTGTACTTCAGACTTCCAAAGTTTTAAGCACCATGTTCTCCTTCAAGCCAATGATTTCTCGTCTCATTTGTTTAAAATGAGTTAGAAGAATAGGTCATTTATTAATTATTAAAAGTGTAATTGAGTTCAGGCTGGGGAACCAGGAAAGCCTGTGAAAAACATGTGACTTGAGGCTGGGAATCAGGATGGAATAAAGGAGATATTTGAGGAAGCAAAGCTGAAAAGAATTATATAGAGAGGAAAACTCAGGACCTGTACTTTCATTTCAGATAAATATAGCTTATGCGTGCACTGAAGTCTCTGATAATTTTTGCTAAAATTATTTCTTAACCTTCAAGCTTTATTGGATGTGTGAAAATGCTGTGGAAATGTAGACATTGAAGTTGCTTCTCCCATTAAAGACTTCTTTGTCAGGGAGGACAAGTGTTTTTACTGAAAGCCATCAGTTCATCAGTCTCAGTTCTTTATCAGCAAGAATTCTTGCCATGAAGTTATATTTTCTTCCATCCACACTTGCTACAGGCAAGTATCTGTAAGAGAAGTAATCCATACACAAATTTTCCAGGCTTTAATTGTATTGTTGGAATCAGTAGATATAAGCCTTGGTTATTTTGGGTGGTGATATTTTTGTTTGTTTGTTTTTACAGTGTGAGAAGAAGGACTAGAAAACAGAACCACGGTATAAAAAAAAATTAAGTTTGTTAGCTATTTTTTTCCTTACTTTGTTTTTGGTTTGGCTTGGATTTGGTGTTTGATTGTGAGCTTGTTTTGAGTTTTTTTAGGTTTTCTACTTTTTAACATACACTTGGCATTACAGAGTTGAGAATGTGAAAGTCAGAAAGGGGCAGTAGGGGAGAGCTGAGATATATTTGGCTTTTACTAAATTCGTTAAGATTTCAGCTCTAAGAAAAAAAATCAACAGGTTAGTTTGAGGAAGTTGTACTTCAATACTAAACATGATACTTTTATCAGTCCATTACTTCATCTTTTGTGTGTGCGCATGCTTGTGCCTGAGGCTTATCTCTTTTCCATCTCATCCCTGATAGAACTGTCAACACTGATCAAGTTTCCTAAACACACATGAAAATTGACTTATTCTCAACTCCACCACTGCTTTTCAGTACTTACGTATTGTTTCTTTGCTCAGTTACAAGTGCTCTGTCTTCATGGCAGGTTTTGTAAATCCAAGTTGAGTACACCAAACTTGTAAGGTAGCAAAGAGTGTCATCATTCATTCAAGCTTGTGTAGCCAGTTGTGAGAAGCCATCTGCATAAGCTGTAGAGCTTAACTCTCCATCATCCAATGTCACGCCTTCCAGCTCATCTCTCCTTGTGTCCAGTTTCAGAGCATGATGGAAAGTGACACTGATTCTGTGTCCCTTTATGTTCCACCATACCCTGACTTTAATCAGCTGCTTGATTTTCCAGCCATGTTGTGCTGTGGAAAGATTTTTCCTGTGTAGCTTTTACAATTGCAACTGGAAATTGTCAGCTTCCCACACACACATCTCCCCCACCCCAGCACATAAGATGCATTAAGTATTTTCCCTATTCTATTCAGGTTCTCAGCTTGTTCCGTTACCACAGAATCCTTACACCTAAGCTACTTAATACTATAATACCTTCAAATGGAGTCTTTCTAAGTTTTTTTTCTGCTAACGTTTATGAAGCAGCAGAGATTCTTACACTCCATGGAAAATAACTGTGATAAATGCACAGGAAAGGGGGGGAAAGTATCAGACGTTATGAGGAGCAACAAATGAAATGCACTTGGAATTTCTTTCTTTGTGTAATATGGCAACAACTTTTTTCTTTAGCTGCATAAGAGAATTCTTACAAGCATAGCAGCATGAATGTTTCAAGTGCAAAATTATTTCATGGAAAGAAAATGAGAAGCAGTGTAGTAACAGATTCTTCTGCTAAGGCCTACAAAGTACAAATGCATTACATGCTATATCTATATTTGGCATTATAAAGAACTCAAAGATCCCCTTTAAAGACTTTTTTCTGACAAGATTTTCATTAAACCCCAGTTCTTGTTATTAAGCACACTATTGCACCATTAAAATTAAATAAGTCTTGGGGGAAAGTAATAATTTGACAAAAAAAACCCACCCTTGATTAATTTTTATTTTTTTTAATAGGTCTGTTCAAAGGAGAGGTGTAGTCTGAGAAATAACGTTATAAACTAAGCATGTTTTCATTATCTTACTTTTTTAATTTATATACTTAGAGGTACCACATAGATATAGTAGTTTGGGAAATCTTTAAATTATTAAAGAAACCATTCTCTCAAAGCTAGTGTGCCTTGATATAACCACAGTATGTTATGTAATATTCTAGGAATAGACTGTAACAATTGCTTTTTGGCTTGCTAACATTACCTTCATTGATAGTTGTATTGACTTTAAAAAAAAATAGCAGACATTAAGATTTAATTAATATTTTTAAATGTCTTCAAATATCACATAAAATTAGAAAATCAGGTACATACAACTTCAAAGCTTTTTTTTTCACTACACACAGCTCTGAAAGATTTGGGGAAGGGGGAGGAAACTAAATATAGACTATTTTAGGATGTTGGACATCCACCTGAGACCACTGGTTCAGGTCTACCTATGAGATGAAATGGGTCTTCATGTTATGGTTTCTACTGTCTTTAGGGCCATCCTGTCTCAAGACAGCTAGAAGTTATGTGGGCTGCCTGCAATGGTTAAAGTTGTTCTAAACAGATTCTTGATCTCAGGGTTGACTACTTTGGAATCTAGTAACTTAAATGATTGGTAGATCAGTCTTCTGCTGTGGTACAAAGAAGAAGGCTGATCTTTGTGCAGTCTGGCATGTGATGGGTGGTCGTACCACATGCCATCGTGCTGAGTCTCTAGAATATAATGTTCTTTGAAGAAGGTTTACCTGATGGGTTCTTTCAAAAGGGCTTATCTGCCTGGTCAAAATGTTAGTTGTGATTGTTTTCTGAGCCAAAATTTTCATTGGTGATTTCTTTAAAGCAATTTTGTCAATCTAAATAACTTTTACGTTATTGTAGTACAAAGCAAGCAAACAAATAAAAATTAAAAAGCCATATGTCTTTCTAGATCTAAAAAAGAAATAATTAAGTATTTCCTACATCACAAAAATATTGGATGCATTCCCCAATCAGAAGGAAAAAAAAACCCAAACCAAACCCAAAACAGCAACAACAAAAAAAAAATCCCACAAACAAACAAACAAAAAAAACCCAGCCAAGGAAAACCCTTAAAAAGGTTATGCCGTACAAGTTTTATGAGCTGATGAATGGCATACTTTTGGAGTAATGCTTTATTTAGGGTTTTTTTTTTTTTGTTTGTTTTGTAATTATTAGGTTGTTGTTTTTTTTCTAGGAAAAATGAGAAAAGATAAAAATAAGCTTTTTTTTTCTGAGTATACTATGACATATGAAGAACAGATACACAGATAGAAATATGCTTGTAAGATAGCTTTTAGACATCATTCTACACCTGAAACAATGGTCATCCCTGAACATTTGCAAAGTAGTTCACATTTATAAGGTGTATCCCTTCAAAAACATTCAAAAGGCCTCATCAAACAGGCTATGTTTGATATGAGGTTATACATTGGAAAAACCATATAGCACTTTGTAAATCAATGCTTACCTCAATTGTTTCTTGGAAAATGTATGCAAGGTCAAATTGTCTGCACAACTTTACTCATCGTGGTTAGGTAGGATTTTTTGCTTTCCAGACATAAATTATAGAAGAAATATGCTTGTTCTGCAGGCAAAGTCACTTCTCCTGGAGACTCTGAAACAATTTAATTATTTCTTCCTATTTGGCAATGGAAATGTAAGTCAAACTAGATAGATATAAAATAGTTCATAGTAATTTTTCAAACCAACCTGAAGGTTTGGGTTGAAAACCAGTAACGTTTTGCATACAATTTATCCAAGTTAAAACTCAGATCTAGATAAAGACTGGCTATATTAGCTTTTTTGCATCATCTTTACAGATTAACAGTCATATAAAGGGTGCACAGAACTGATCAATGTGATTATCATAGTTAAGAATTACAGGCAGCTCTTGAGATGTGTGAGATCTGAAAGGAAGCAGTAATAATAAAAAATAAATAAGCATAAGCTTTTGCCATATTGCTGTTGGTCTCAGGGAGAGGAAATCAATGGATGAAATTTTAGCACATTTTGCAGCTCTGGTAAACTCTGTATGATGTTCTGCACAGCTACAATAAAAGTGGTGAGAAAGGAAGTACACAGTGGGAAGTGTGCTTATTCTAACAGACTTGCCTCTGGCAGGCATTAAAGCACTTCTGACTAGCAACAGTGGAAATTAACCATTTGGTCTTTTGTATTTTTCCTGACAAAAGCTTACAACCTTTTCACTTCTTCCAAGATGAGCAAACGATTACCTTCAGAGGATCTGATTAACTTTATCTTCAGAAGGGTCTCACTCACATTTGAAGTCAAAGATAGCGAATGCTGTTCTTTCTCATTACTTCTCAGTAAAACATTAGAGATTTTTTATTCTGGAGACTTGAACACATCCAACACTACAGATACTGCTATCAAGAGATAGCATCTATCTGTTAATAGTAATAACTATTACTTATTACAATAACTATCACTTATAGGTACTATTAGAATTTTAAAATATTTAGTAGCATTTTAGGACAATGGAAAATTGTTCAAAACAAAGAGGTTATCTGATTTTCCTTACTTTATCATATTTCCTGGCAACAACTTTCTTTTTAGAAAGTTTTATGTGCTTTAGTTTTGATAGAGGTCTTACAGAGTAAGCTCTTACTTACTTACAGAAGTACAGAGTACTTCTGTACTGCAACTTTTTATTCTGTTTACAGCATTTCTATATATTTATATTTTGTATTCATTTGATGAGGTATGGTAGATCAGACTAACACCTTCTGCTCTTAGCTGCTTGAATACGCATTGTTAAGCAGTGTGTAACAAGATACATATCCCTATTTATAATCACTCTGTGTCTTCTGGCCACTCTGAAATTATTTTGAACTTTTAAAACCACTGAAAAACCCCCACCCAAATCCACAATTTAAAGTTTAATCCCAACAATTATTTTATTATTTTACTATATTAAACAGCTAGGGGAAAAGGCAGTCAATTAATATAATTTTGCTAACAAAAGAATTCAGGAAATGCTACTTCTCCAATTACATTTGAAATATCATAGGGTTATTTAATCCCATCTAAAACTCCTTTCAAGTACATCGACTCAACAGAATTCTGCAGAATAGCTTAAGCTACACAGAGTCGGACTTTGGAATAGTCTGTGGCCAGTCTGCCTAAGAAGTGGACTTTAGAGCTTGGCCTTATTCTGGGAAATTTGTCTGTGCAGCAAATTGAAAGAGCTCTAAAGAAACCTCTCTAGTGGGATTCAGGGATCAGCAGCTCTGCAGCAGACCAGGTATGCCACACTGGAGCTCCAAAATCCTTCTTTTGGAAACATTTGTAACACTCCATTTAACCAAAGGATATCCCCCAGCTTTGCTGTAAGGATCTTTGGAAGCCAAAGTACAACTTCCCAGGCTTCTCCATGCTTCTAGCTGAGTGGATGCAGAGCTA
>JAVHNF010017164.1:0-14400 GCA_034783455.1 Micropsitta finschii | reverse complement strand
TCCTAGTTGGTTTGTCCACCATTTGCATTAAGAAGTTATCATCAATGCACTGGAGGAACCTCCTAGACTGTGAATGACTGGCTGTGTGAGTCTTCCTTTTCATTGCCAAATGAGTTGGTAGTTTCAGTTCTTTCCAATTTGGTTGCAGCAGAATGAAAGGAAGAGGGTATTGTATGTGTCCACCCATGCCCCCTTCCCAGCATTGCAGTCATTCTAGTTCTTATGGTGACACAAGGGATTTTACTTCGAAAGAATTGCGCTTTTGTATCTTACAAGGTCTTGCGTATTCTTATTATTTGCATCTAGAGACCATACTTTGCTGCTTTTAAAAATTCACAGTGGGTAAAAAGAGAATGTAAGGAGAACGGCTTCGACAAGATGAAGTTCTCTGTTTGCTGGCTCAGAACTTCCCTTTAAGGGAGTCTTATTCATGGCACTTTGTGGCTGCAGTGTTGGGCAGTGCAGGCAGATTGTGATTGTGGATAGATTTGCTCAGGAGACTGAATTTTACTCTGGACTGTCTTCTGTCTGGTTTCCATCATTACAAGTTGTAATGGAAAGCTCTATTGTGTGGTTCAATAATCTATTAAAAAGGCCTTTTCCAAGCTTCTCTCATTAGTCTCAGAGAGCGAAAGCTTTCTGCTTGATTTTATTTTCTAGGGCTCTGGGGACTGGTTAACAATGCTGGGATCTCCACATTCGGGGAAGTTGAGTTCACCAGCATGGACACCTACATGGAGGTAGCTGAAGTGAACCTGTGGGGAACTGTGCGAACCACCAAGGCTTTCCTCCCGCTCATCCGGAGGTCAAAGGGTGAGTGATCTCCTCCTGACCTGGAGCAAGTCCTTCATCCTGCCCCATGTCTTACTGTGTTAGTGGCCAAAAGATTCTCTCTGCACACTGGCCACTTTCATACCTTTACACCAGAATGTGACCCACAGCATACACACAGATGACAGATTACCTAACTGCTCTGAGGTACACTGCAAGGCAGCAGTCCTGAAAACCAGCTCACTCTAAATTCCAGTGCCAGATGCAATCATCCCCTCTATACAGAAACCATCTGTGCCAGTGTTAGCAGGGTGAACAGCAGCAGTGCCCTGTGGCTTGCTTCTTGCAGGGAACTTGTCAGCTGTAAACTGTGTTACTTTGGGAGCTTGTATGAGAGGTGGAGTTTGTACAGGAAAGGAATGTAGACCTGGAGCTTGCATGGGTCTTGGCATAAAGAGGCAAAAACTTTTCCTCTACTGAGCCCAACTACCTGACTAAGTGAGAATATTTTTTACTCTTGGAGCATGCACAGACATGAACAATGTTGTTCTGTTTTGCAGACCTGGGCTATGGTGGCCCAGGTAGCACTTCTTCCACCATAGAAGGGTATCTTCTTCTGTGATCAAAGTTTCTCCTTCTAACAGAACTCAGCAATGAGCAGATTGAAGGTGCAGAGAACTGCAATTTCTGATTAGAATGCAGCATCCACAGTCTTCTACCATCATTCTCCTCAGCCAAAATGGATGGCTTCTGGAGATGAGAAAGGCCCCAGCTCTGTGCCTGGAGCCATAATCCAGCTGTTACCCAGAAAGGGTGCAGTGGATTTATACTCTTCCTGTTTGTGGTGCAGGAGCAATCCATTCCCTTTTAAGAGGCAGACATTATAAGCCATCACTGGGCTCCTAGATTTTGCGCCTTTGACTTGCAAATAAACAGGCTTAGTCCTGGTACCAGACGCTTTCTTTGCCTTTTGTCTTGGCTCAGCCCTGATTGCTGCTGAGCAGTCCTGTTTCTCACTATGCAGGCTCTGTCCAGCCTCTTCTGTGTTCCCCATAGCACTCTGCTTTGTGTGTCACCATGTTCCTGTTCCCTCAGGTATAATGATCCAGGGCACACAAGCAGTGAACTTAACCTCCTGCCTGAAAGCTGTTGCATAGAACAGCAGTGCTCAAACAGAGCAAGAGCAGGTTTGCCAGGCAGACCTTACAAATGTGTAGGTGGGCAGGTGGATGCATTGTGCATGAATGTGTCTTGTGGTGTGTTGAGTATCTGCTCTGGATGAGGTACCACAGCTGAGCTGTGCTTCGCCTAGGTCGTGTGGTGAACATCAGTAGCATGATGGGCCGCATGGGCAGTCCTGCCCGCTCACCGTACTGCATCACCAAGTTTGGCGTGGAAGCCTTCTCCGACTGCCTGCGGTATGAAATGCAGCCCCAGGGGGTGATGGTCAGCATCGTGGAGCCTGGCAACTTCATTGCTGCCACCAACCTGTACAGCCCCGAGCGCATCAAAGCCATCGCAGACAAAATGTGGGACGAGCTCCCTGAGATAGTGCGCAAAGACTATGGCAGGAAGTACTTTGACGAGCAGGTCAGCAAGATGGAGACGTATTGCAACAGCGGCTCCACAGACACCTCACCAGTCATCGAGAGTGTGACCCACGCACTCACCTCCACCACCCCCTACACCCGCTATCACCCCATGGATTACTACTGGTGGCTGCGCATGCAGATCATGACACACATGCCTGCTGCCATTTCCGACCGGCTCTATGTCTACTGAGGCTACCCAGGTGGGAAATTCATTGTAAAGCGAGCATTGTACACACTTCTCATTCGTCCTTTTAAAGTTTTTCTAACCTCATTTCAGAGTACTGTATTTTAGCTCTAAAGGGTTCATTTAAACATCTGACATAACCTAAAGGGCAATAAATTGCAAGGGTTGCTTCATAGGCAGGAATGCATGATGTTTGTGCAGGAACATTGATTCTTTGCTATTTATTTTATGTAATCCTTTTTTTTTTTGTTTGTTTGGCACCTCAAATTCCAAGTGATAATCATTATTTAAACTGCAATTGCTTGAAATGTTTTCAGAATAATTTTTGCTGATGGCCAAACACAATTTTCACAATTCCTGCCTAGGATGCAGCCTTCACACCATAAAACAGTGATTTGCCCTCCATGCTATAATGGCAAATCACTGCCTCCTAATGACAAGGAGTGTCCAACAGACTTTTCCAGGTCACAGTAGCCCAAGGCAGAGCAGAGAACTTCTTTAATTTGGGATCAGAACTCAAAGTGCTGGAGGTGCTGAAACTGAGCAATGGACCCTGTGCATTTCTCTCTTAGAATTATACTGAAACCTTAGAGAAAGAGGAACCGGTCTGCTTTACTTATACGCATCCAGGGACTCAATCCTGCAGACCTTTCCCACTCCCAGTTTCTTACGCACATGAGCATTCCCCTGAGTGTGAGCAGCTTTACGCACAGTACTGCAGGTGTCAGGATTGGCCTGTAGTAACACATCTCAAACAGTCATTGTGCATTAACTCCAGACTTAGTTTGGAGAAGAGTTTCACTCAGCTCCTATCATTGTGAGGGTCACCGCTGAGCAGAGGGAAGCAGCGAGGATTATAGCCACATCAGCCATGCCATTCTTACTGGGGACCTCAGGGTTACACTGAAGTATTTGTACAGCACCAGCCTTGACCCAAACTGGCCCCACTGGGTGGCACAGACTGAACCCTCTAGGCTCTCTGATGGTTGGACATTTTTGTACCTCTTGTGGGACACCACACTAGTGTATGCAGAATTGAATTGGGGGGGCAAACCTGCAAGGACTCTTATCTAGTTAGATGCTGCCCTGTATTTTACAAGATAATGAATTTAAAGACCATTCTACTGTGAAAAGCAGAGAATATGAAAACACCATTTTATTACTTGGTACAGCTAGATCTGCTTGCCTTAGAAACAAGCCTCTCAGCAGCATGTGTGCAAGGACATAGGCTAAAGCACAAGCACTCTGGCTTCTGTAGTGGGATGCAGCAAATACCAGTTGAAAGTAAATAGATAAAGACATTGATCAAAATTCTTCCTACCACCTTTTCTTCAGTAGGTTTGTACTGTTGACAAAAGAAACGCTGTGCAGGGGAACCTGCATGAGGTGTCTCCATTAGCAGGCAAGCAACCAGTGTCTCTTATGATATCCACAGTTGCTGGTGCAGTCCTATGCATTCATTAGTTCATTGGTTCAGTCTAGGTTTTCAACACAAAATATTTGGGAATGGAACTGGAGGATCATTTGTGGTGGTTCTCAGCAAGACAGCGATGATGACATCATCAGTTATTTCTTGTTTTCATTTCTGTAAATGAAGAGAGGATGAATTGGGTAAAAGATCTCCAAATCTGTGAGTAACTCCCATCTCTGTGACACACACCTCTCAGAGGCTAACCTTGCTCTGAATTTGAACATAGTGCCTGACAGGAAAACTAAGAATGACTTAAAGCTGTTTAGATTGTTTTTTCTGTACACGGTATTTAGTATTGAGATCATTTCCATCTAAAAAAAAAAAAAAAAAAAACCAAATAAATTATACGTTTTCTTTCAACTCTCATTCAAGTAACTTATTAAAGTAACTACACCCCTCCCTTTCTGTAGGGCTTCCCTAAGGACAGCTGTTTGCAAGAACAAGCAGTTTTCATGATATAAATGTTACTTATTCTAATTTTATCAGCTCCTGTGTATTTCTGAAGTGTCTCGCTGTGTTGGTATTTTCAGTATTTATATCACTGTAGGGAATTGCTTCTCCATTACATGAGAAATTCTTTTGCTCTCAGAGGAAAAAAGAAATGTCATTCAGGATCGATATGAAAATTGAATACTCAGTGTCTTTGAGAAGTTACATAAAATTTCTGTGCATTGTTTCTTAGGGGGGTTTGCCTTTTTTTAAACCTACTTTTAAAAACATTTTGAAAGTTCCTTTTACCAGAATCACATTAGTTTCAGTCTGACAATATTGAAACATGGAGGGTTTGTCAAAACTGTCATCGTTTTATGAACAGCTACAATTTTCATGCCCTATCATGGTAGCTAAAAATAGCTAATTGAAAATTTTTCAGCTGTCTGTGATTTTGATGCTTTTTTCATCAGCTTCAAAACTGGATAGAGAAATCACAGCCCAGACAGGCTGTCCCAGCCCCTTGGTGAAGTGCAAGGTTACCATCTCCAGGCTTTCAATCTAGGGACTTTCAAATAAGCAGTAAATCAGTGTGTTGGGTTTTTTTTAATGTTTTCAAATATGCATTACAAATCCTCTGTTAGCTGAACTCTTTCCAGGGAATGTTCCCTGTCTATATACCTTAGCATGGGTTCAAAGGGTGCCCATAAGAAAGAAATAGAAATTAAGGACATTTATTTTCCAAAAATGTCTTTCTATTCCATACCTCAAAAATCAAGGAATCCTCCAGTGGAACATGTGTTGCATGGTGCAAATAACATTGCAAAACTGGAACTGAGCTGCCATGAATTATTCAGAGCACCAGAAGCAGCAGCTGTTATTTGTATTTGTCTCTAATTTTGAAGGGTGGAGAATTGGAGGCCTTTATTGACAACAGAGGAGAAGAGGAGGAGACAGGAGGAATGAATTGCTCCACAGCATCTCAGATGCTTCAACATCTGCAAGGCTGTGTTTAATTTGGTAATCTAGACTGTGGTCCCTTCTGTTAACAACAGGGCAATAAATTGTTTGAGTGAAGGTCTGCTTCTTCCGACAGGTAGAGAAATGGCCCATTTTGGGTGACAGAACAAATTCTGGTTTAAAAATTATCAAAGCCAGGCAGAGAAAATACCTTTATATCCATGAAACAGCTTTAGGGAGAGAGATAGAATTCAGAGATGTACACAGAGTACAGCCATTATATTATGAAAAAAAAAAATTCAATTTCTTTTTATTTTCTTGAAGTAAAAGTGCTTTAGGATGGGATGATTGGACTATTTTGCATTATTTTTATGAATACCTTCTACAGATCTGCTTTTTTTCCTTCCAAGAGGAGATGGGAGTTTCCATGATTTTATTTAGTAGAAAGATCTAGTTTTGCAGGTTCAGTTAATGAAAGATGACTGCAATTACTCATGAGTATACAGTAGATGGAATGCAATATGTTGTAAGCTTCATCTCCAATACAGTATTGTACTGCTCCTGCAATACAGAACAAAGGAGTGTGCAAAACTTTATCACTATCGCAAGGATAGCTATACTTCTTAGAAACTCTGTGTATTTCCACTATAGCATTATTTAAGCAATGATTCACTCTCTAATGAAGAGATAAAATGTTTCTTTGGGCTTGGAGCAACCTGGTCTAGTGAAAGGTGTCCCTGCCCAGCAGGGAGCTGGAACTGGATGAGTTTTAAGGCCCCTTCCAACCCAGATCACTCTATGATTCTATAAATATCAGCTAACAAAATGTTAGAGTTCAGCACTTACTCTGGAGCTTATGCACTGTTTACTCTCCTGGATAAACTCCAAGCTTAGGCAAACTGTCTTTGATATCAAAGGTGGTTGCTTGAATGAAGGCATAATTAAGAAGTTTAGGATCATGAGATTTATCTCACCAACCTGTAAAGGCATTTAGCAAGGACTACACAAGCATGGAACTTGCGCAAAGACCTGATTTCACTAAAATGTTAGATCAGTGTTATCACCCTATCAATCCTATCATCCTATCAGTGTCAGATAGGAAAAGCCTTTTGGTAGGAAAGTTAGTGTTGGCTTGTTTGGGGGTTTGTTCTGGAAAGCAGGAAAGAAAATGGCAAAAAATACATTATAATATCAGTGAACTTTTATAAAATCTAATCTATAAACTGATCTGCAACTCTGCAAACAGGGATAGAAGAGGCATATAGATTTATATGGGAAGAGAACCATCTTTTAGGATACCATTTGTTTGCACAGTAATATTGGACACCTAAACAGTATGCACATGTAGATAACAATAGAAGTATTTGTACTTTATTTTTCTAGAAAGAACTAGGGGACCAAAGCCAGGCAAGAAGCATCTCCAATGCAATTAATTAATGCTTAGAAAAAGAGAGGAGAGAATTAACAGAAATTAATTGTCCGTGGCTGTTCTCTTGTGGAAGTCTTAGCTGAACCTGGTGCAGAAATTAAGGTGCTGCGCATCACTTTGTGGCAATGTGAGCAGGAAACTGAACTGAAATGCAGCTACATGGTTGGGGGTGTTTTCCTTTTTTATTATTCTTTTTGATTTTAATGTTATTTAATACTTAGGACAGGGCTGAGTGCCTGTCCCACTGTAAATTCGGGGGGGGGGGACGACGCTTCTCCAGCACTGTGGTTTTCACCCCAAGGGACTTCTGCTGTTGATGGAGCTGAGCTGTTGTCCTGACCCTCCAGGGACAGGCAGATCCTTTGCTTCCCAGGTGACTACACAAAAAGTTTGCTATCCCTCTCTGAAAACTGATTTCTATTAAATACAGTCTGGAAATCTTCCATAAAGCCTCACACATTAAGCTCTACTTAATAGAAGTAGTAATAGGTGATATTCTAATAAAACAGAAAGGCATGAGATAGCTGTAGAGAGCTCATTTGGATGGGCAGAGGAGCAGCATAGAGGGGAGGGAGCGGGGGATGGAGGGGGCCACGAGGGGCTGCTTCTCACCTGCCTCCATTTTCCCCCTGGACCTGAACACACTATTATCCCATTGGATTAAATCTGTCTCCCATTCCCCTGGCAGTCCCCGGCACAGACAGCTTGCTGTCAGGTTGATAATTAGCCATTTAATCCAGGCCTCACAGCTGACCCACGGAGCCTATTAATCCAGTTTCCATTATAAGGTGCCTGTTTGCAGCTGCTCAGCCCTCACACGTTAACTGTCCATCAGTGCCACCAGTGCTGTGAAAGCTTTTCAGTGTGGAGAGCTGCAGTGAAGGGTCTGATTGGCCTGGGATGTTTCTGAGGCATCTCAGTGTGAAGATTTCCACCAATTTATGGCCTCTCCATAATGAATTCCAGCCATGCAGGGAGAGACAAAAGACTCCAGCGAGCGCTCCTGCCAATGTGCTGCTTGAGCTACTCAGCTGCAGTGCTACAGTAAATAGGTTTTAAAATACATTGTTGAGGGTAAGATTATTCCTCTGGGAAATGGAAACAACAAGGGTGGTTTTCCCAAAGGGGTGCCTTGAAATGGGGACAACTTGTTGCTTTTCCCCCTTCTCTCTACCAGGTAAGGTACTGCTGTTCCTAGCTCACTGTTCACTAACTCAGCTGCTGAGTACAGACTATTTCTGATATACTCAAGCAAGTGGGAAAGAATGAGTAGGTTTGGAGTTCCCCTCTACAGGATGTTGTACATGACCCACAATGAAAAGTCTGCAGTAGTGGCACTGCAGTAGGAGGAGAACCAGTTGCAGGAGCAAGAGTGGAAACTCTGGGACTTTATTAGCTCTCTAGAAGACTTTCTCTCATTGCTCCTCCTAGGAAAAAGTGGCTGAGGATCACAACAGGATAGGAATACAGAGGGCAATACAGGTAAAGCCAAACGTAACAGCAAAGAACAGAAACCAGATGACTGCATAAGCACACAAGCAATCTCAACCACATTTACAGTGACAGCACACGATAAAAAGGAATAATAGTGCAATGTTTTTTTTATCATGATATTCTAAGGCACAAATTGATTTATATATATATTTTTAGTATGAACTTAAAAGCATTCAGGTATTGAGTTCTTGTTCACTGGGGTTGCCTTCATTACAAAAAGGAAAAGAAACAACCACGTGTTTTTCCGATTTGGTGATTAGGGTTCTTTTAACCAATGATATTAAGTATCATTCAACATATATATTTATATCTGCATATGCATCAGGTAGGAAAGCAGGAAGCAAAGGATAGAAGTAGAAAAAAAGAAAGACTAAGGTGTGTGTTTTTCATGCAGAACATATTGACAGGTTTATACTGGACCTTTCTGCGTAGTCTGCAGCCTTTAAGCACGAAATAATCTGACTAAATTCACTCGCATTCACAAGTTAGCCCAACCTTTGCAGTTCCCAGAAAAAAAAACAACAGCAGTTACATCAGAAAATGGGGATAAAAGAACAAGCCAAAACCAAACCAACAACAAATTATCTAAACTTTGTGTTTATGTTGTTTCAGTGAAGAAAAAATGGCCTTTCTGTACTTTTGTACTTACAAAGAAGTACATTCTGTTCTCCCTTTCTTTTCCTGTCTTGCTTCCCTGGCTTTTAAGCCACTTGTGCTTTGCAGTGAAATCCTGGCGGATCCCTGCACAGTTCCAGAGATTGTTTTGACTTTTTTTTTTTCCAAATTTTTCTTGGAAAGCTTCTTTTGATCCTTGTTACATCATGATGTCCCAGGGAATCTCTATGTGATTGCACACTTTATCATCCAGATCACAAAGCTGTAAAGAAAATAGAGGAGACCTTTAACTGCAGGATGAAGGAGGGATCAGATGACTGAAGTGGAAGCAGAGTCAGTGAGCATAAATACAGGAGTTTTCCGTGTCAATATCTAGTACCGACAAAAGCAAGCAGAGGAAATGGAAATCAGCTGTGAAGCCAAATGATAAAATGCTTCTCTGCTTACTTTAAACAGCCTATTTCCAGTTATTCTTATAGCCTTGGTTAGATTCATTGTTCAGTGTCCCTCAGTCAATATTCTATTTATCATTCAACAGCTAGAGTGGTCATGATGCTTCATCCTTGGTAAAAAAGTAGAAATTATTGATTTAATTGGGAGCAAGGATGAGAACTTGGTTCACTACCTTTCTGTTATCTCTGTTGCTTACTGTAAATTGCTTGAGGAAAAGTCTGTTTGCTGTATTGCTTGTACCCATTTAGTTCTGTTTTCAATGCTGCTTGAAACTGCTTTCTTCCAGAAGAAATAGAGCATCATCAAGGAATTCATGGATTAGATCTCCTTCAGCTCAAATCAGTCTATGCAATTCTGATAATGGTTATTTTTCAGAACAGATTTGTATATGTGTCTGGGTATTTTGAGAAGTACATTGTTGATTACCAAAGCAATCAAGTCCAGACAGTGATTTTGTGATTCACTTCAGTGACGTGATATAAATACCATATCTGAGCTTTTCAGTTTCATTTATAACCTTGAACACCCACTCAGCTGCCTTGCTGAGATTTGTTCCATTGCTTCCAATTCTATGTTTATCGGCTCTTTAAGCTGGAACAAAAAACCCCCACACACAAAATAGGTATTTTTTGGAGAAAGAGACTGATGGCTCCCTTTGTACAGAAACGTCTTACTTTCTCCTCAGTTGATTTTATAAATTACTGCCCACACTGAACCTGACTGTTTATCACTCTCGGCATCAGCGGTGCTTTCTCAACCCATCGGTAGCTACACTTTGCCTTCCAATTTATTTAGCCCAAGATTTAAGATGGACAGAGACTGCCGCTCTTATAAATCCTGATTTCATTAGTGAAGGAGCGTCTGGCAAAAAGTCCCTGCAGGAGATGCTCTGCTTTCCATCTCCCATATAGACTAACTAGGTCTTGAATGGTAAAGGAGCATGGGATGTCTGAGGTCTTCTGAAGTATGATGATAAGACTTATGAAGAAAGTGGTCCCTGTGAGGCCTCATTACAGGTGTTTCTAGGGCTAAGTTACTACTTCAGAGGGCACAAAAGATACCTTTACAACAACTTCCTCAAAACAAAGTGGATCATTTCTATGTGGATCCGTCTCATTTCCCTCATAATAGAAGCAGAGTAAGACTTGCTAATTGGAACATAATGCAGTTTGTCATACATTTCTGTTATGCTGTCATTATTTTTACCATCAACATGAACCCATCTTAACACTGAGATATAACTGTCTCCAATTAACTGATGAAAAATGACATCTGTGTAAATGTGCAGTGTAAAATTGTCCTACAGTACAGCACAGTATTTCTCCTTGGTAGCTTTCTTTCATAGACAAACTAAAAATGAGAGATGGAACGAGTTTTAAAAAATAAAGAAACGAGTGACACTGCTGCTTTCACTAAGCAGATAGATGGTTTTGTGTAGCTTGTATTTCAGTAGGGATGTGGAAGATAAATGCCACTTATCCTGTGTTCTGAAAAAAATAATGTAACTACATTGCAGGAAAAAAAAGCTCCAATGGGATAAAATCATCTAAAAGTAAAATGAAATTTCTTTGTGTTTTCTCAAACTTTCTTTTCAAAAACAGGAAGAATTTTAAAAGTGGTATCTGAAAAGTTTATATACATTCATAGTTGTGTATTTATCCATATGTATATAAAATTTATCTATTCATGTATATAATAATATTATATATTATTTTTATTTAGGGGTTGAATTCTTCTAATGAATGTGAGTCAAAGTAAAAATAAACTGTTCACAGAGAGAATTTAAGAGGCTGAAAAGGAGATGTGGAAATTCAAGTTCCTTCCTCCAGCTGCTCTTACCAGGAGGCTAAGAAGTCCCCTTGATCTAGGGTACAAGAGAAACAGTCGTGAGCATCAGGGTTTGTGCAGATCCCAATCAGCCGTGGACATCAGGCACCACGAAGTGCCACTGCAGGACCTGGGAGGATACAGCAGGACTTGGGAGGATGCTGTGGCTCCCACAGTGGCACAAGCAAGGGCCACGAGAGCTTTGAGGTTTGAAAGAGGAGTGAACACACTTCCAGCAGCATTTAACAGTACAGCGGAGCTTTTCAAGGACTGCAATATGGGACTCATCTGGCACATGTGGGTGTGCAAAACCAGAGACCAACAGGCTTTTCAACATAAACTTCTGTCCACTTTCACTGTGTCCAAATTGGAGATAAAGATGGTCTAAACTCTGGAGAGCAATTTTCTTCTGCCTCTTTTTGTATTTACAAATAAAATGGCCTGAAGAGAAGCCACATTTACCTGCAACTAAAATACCATCTGCTTATGCGTGAAAAAAAAATTGCCTAGTCATATGGATTCAGGGTTAAAATGATAAATTTAATTATCAGAAAGTAAAAGAGTAATTCCCATTTGGAAGCAGCAAATTTCAGCAGAGCTCAATATTTAATTTGAAGCCATTTCCTGAAAGTTCAATAGACACTGTGAGTTTCTCCAAAATTCAACACATTATCTGGAGCAAAACTGTCGAGATACTGCATTTATGAAGCATAACAAAATGTAGCTTATCACACACCCCGTTGTGGCTGCTAACGTACATTGGAAAGTTTCCTGTAATTTCATCATTTATACTTCTTTATCCATTATTGGTGGCAGCCTACACTGCTATATAACGTAGTTTAGATTATCATATAACTTTGTTTAGATTACCTAAACTCATTTTGTTAAATCCAGTTCTGGTGTTGGTTCTTTTCTATTTTATTCCATTAAGAAGATGTGTGCTACATATGGACCAATATGATGGTTGGTCCGGATTGATCAGAATTCTTTTTCTAGTTATTCTATTGCATAAAAAAAAAAAAAAAATCACTTATATTTTTTCCCATCATGGTTTCTTATAGAGGAACATAATGCTGGGATGACAAATAATTTCTGCATACAAAGATAAAAAAAGTTGCTTCCATAACTTAACAGATGTTCTCTGTTCTGACTAGTACCTACATCACTCTGAAGTTGAACATTCCCTTTTCATTTCTCTATGTGAAGGTTTTCTTTATAGTTTTAATGAATTTTCCAGCCATCATTTCTTTGGGTTCCTCAGACTTTATTCTCAGACGTCCTGAATCAATACTGCCATGCCCTGATGAAGCACTCACTGTTGCATAATATAATGCAGCTCAGTAACTCTTTTGTTCTGTGAATGTATGGTCAAGCTATTCAGCAATGCACATCTTCACCTTGCTGCATGCTGAGATATGTTCTAGTTTAAGGACATTTTTCTAACTAAAGAAAAACTATTCTTTTGTCAAGCTGTAGCATTTTTAGGCACTTTCTTCTCCAACTTAGTATTCGCTGAAGTCCTCTAAGACTTCTCAGTCACTTCAGTCCATGCTAACTTGGATGAAATATCAGTGCTTCTTCAAAGGCACTGAGAAGCATTGTTTTGCTTTTCTCAATGACCTGCCTTGCATGTCAGTCACTCTAGAGTTCCACCAGGGAGCAAGCTCGTAGATTAAAAAAAAATCTCTAAGAAGGTGTTTTCTCATAATTAATTCTTTGCATTCACTGTTGGGGGAAGTAATTGCAATGAAAACTGATATAACTGCAGGCACAGGCAGATCCATGGAGCCACAGCCTCATGACTAACTTTGTTCTGTCTCGAGCACCTGTAACTAACATTAGAAGGATTTCTGGGTTTCATTTCCTACCGTACAACATATCAACAGACAACAACCCAAATTCCAAAAACTATGTTATCACTTGAATGTTGATTTTCACCAGGTTTTGGATTCTGGAGATAGAGTCATGCAGGCTTATATCTAATTGGACTTATATCTAATTATTGGAAATAAATACACTGCTCAGTCTCTCACGGACCCACTTGCTTGAGTCTCATCCATGGCATTAGCTCATGCAATCACATCCAGGGACAAGGAAGGCTTTGTTCTTGACTTTCTAATATATTTTTTTGATTGTGTTGATGAATGCACTTGAGTTTTACCAAGTGATGGGAGAATGCTTGTCCAGATTTCTGAGATGTTTGAATTCAAGGCATACACTGGCATAAAATGCAACACATTCATTTGGAACTGAAAAAGGAGCCCCTTTATTGGTGAGAGAGGGGAAGGAAGGGTAGGAAGGTTGGTGGCAGACATGCTTATGATAGGTCGCCTTTTGGGATGGCAAAACTATTTTGCTTTTATACAAATTTTTCTGTGGTTTACCTTCCTTATATCCCTTATATTTCATTTTCAATCACTATCCCTCATATTTCCACATACAGTTCATGCCTAGCCTTTGCCTAACTTAAAACTATTTAAAAACATCAGCACTATTGTCAGGGAAAAGAAGAAAGAAAACCCTCTGTCTCTTTCTCTTTCTTTTTTGCTGGCACCACTCCTTGCTGATTCAAAAGCTCCATTATCTAAGCCTTCTGTAGCTTCCACATTTCTGGAGAAATTTCAGCTCTCATGGGTTTTCCTTCCTTTCTTTTTTTGCTGGGGTATTCTCATATTTTCTTATAGGTCTGGTACCTACCTTGCTAAACACTCAGAGTCTGACATACCCTTTGTTTGTTGTTTCAGCTCTAACTGATCAGCATAACCACATACTTCCAAACATTTTCTGGGGTCCTTTGTAAACAAGCTGCAGGATTTTCTCTAGAAGATAAATTATGCACTTTATTTTTAGTAAGAATCCTAGTTTATTTCCAAGTAACAGTGAGCCCACAATCTCTTCCTGTATCACACCTTTTTAATTTAACATCAGTACTTAAATGTCTAACATTTCATATGTGCTTATAACCTTGTTTGGATTGAGTCCCTGAAATATATTTTTAATGTTTAATGTCTGGGTTTTCTGTCCAGAATTATACAGATGGTGTAACTCACAGTTGGACACACTAATAGGTGCCAGTCCTGGGTATATGTTTGGCGTGGAATAGGGTGGAGATAGGTAGGGCGCTCCAAAAGGGCCGCCTTCTGGCTCTACTGCCAAGAGTGAGATGAATCTCATA
>JAVHNF010017163.1:8546-34057 GCA_034783455.1 Micropsitta finschii | reverse complement strand
AGCAGTAGAACTGACATCTAACTGACAGCAGTTCAGTTAGGAGACTTGACATGAACCCCTTCCCTGCTCAGGTGGCAAGCATTCTTTCCTGACCAGGCTGCAGGAGGTCAGCAAGATGTACTCGCTGCTGACTACACACCTCAAGTTTTTATTCACACAGATGGCAGCTTAATGACTGTGTGCCCTGACACGGCTTCTTCCTCATCATGGTCTCCTTTTTAATTTTTAATATATTCAATATAAACCCCCACACTTAGAAAATAGAAAACTTCTTTCTCTAAAAGCAGCAAAACATCCTTGGGAGCAAAGTCAATTCAAATCCCCCACTTTTAATATTCAGGCATTGATCTGAGAGAAAAGATATTTTCAAATGACTGTGCCAGATTTCAAGAATATACAAGCTATTGAAACCATGGCTTGAATTTGTGCTATGCAGGAATACATGATCACTGAACAAAAAAAATGCTTTCTTTTTTGCTGCTGAAGACCATGCAATAAAACTGTCTTGGAGGAGCATCTGAAAAGCATGAAAAGTAACTGTCTGTGCACTGTGACAACTCTGCCTGTCATAACTGTGTCAATTTTATAAAGGGGATAAGGTCCTGATATGCACAGTTTTGTGGGCACAAACCCCACCTGTGAAATGCATCTCAGTACCGGGGAGCTGAACAGCAAGCTGCAGCATGTAATCAATAATCTAACTCTTGTGCAATGCCTTGTAGCACTTTACAAAAGAAAGGAGAGCCCTCCTTACATCAGAAAAAACTAAGGCGTGTGGTGATGGAGTGACATTTGACATTTCCAAGGTCACTGGGGAGATGAGTGGTGATCTATGAATGGGTGCCAAGACTTGTGAGACCCAGAGCACTGCTCCTAGATACTGACAGATACTGTCTTTTTAGTGGCTTAGGGCCTGAACTGTCACTGCCAGTAATCATGCAGAAATTCCCACTCAGCTAGTCTTTTGAGCAGCTGTCAGCTCATCAGGTTCCACTGATGGCTGAATTTTTCTCACCACATCCCTGAATGCTATGTTCTGCTCTGTCACAGATTTACTTTGGGTACATCCTTTGGGATTCCAGGTTATGACTCTCTATTTTCCATTTGGCTTTCAGGCAGCTGCTCATTTCAGCTGTAGCAATGTAAACCTTAAACTGCCTCTGTTAACAAACGAACTTAACTCAGATTCACACCAGGGTAACAGAGGTTAGCAGCTGGCTGTTTGCACCTTTTCGATCTGCAAAGTGAGGATAACACTGCTTCTTCACTACGCTCCATCAGGTTTCAGTAATTGGTGTTTGAGGTTGTTGGAATAGTAAACTGTTGCTTATTAGCAATGAATTAGAGACAGAGGGTAGGTAAGAGCTTTCTGATAGTGACGAGGTGGCTGATCTCTTCTCAAGTACTAGTACAAGAGGTAACAGCCTCAAGTTGTGCCAGGGGAGGTTTAGGCTGGGTATTACAAAATATTTCTTCCCCAAAAGTGTGAACAGGCTTCCCAGGGCAGTGGTGGAATCATCGTCCCTGGAAGTGTTCAAAATCTGTGTGATGAGGCCCTTAGTAACACAGTTTAGTGGTGGCATTGGCAGTCCTGGGGTAATGGTCGGACTTGATGATCTTAAAGGTCTTTTCCAATCTAGCTGATTCTATGATTCTATATTCTGGAAACTGTTCGTGGAAACTGTGTACAGCTTCCTACTTTATATCCTTTTTGGCAGTTATCATATATAAACAGAAAGATACTAAAATCCCTTCCATTTTACATAAAAGGAACACATCTCCTAAATTGATGGATGCACCAGGACTGTTTGTAAGCAAGAAATCAGTAGGTATGTATCATAAGTAGTTTCTCTGACCATCAGAGAAGCCCCAGAATGTGGAAGCAGAGGCAGAAAAAAACCTCAAGAAAAACAAAATGAAAAGATTGTTTTTTGGTGACAAGTAAAAATTCCAAACCAAACCAGAAAAAGCCAGGCCCATATTTAGTAGAAAAGGGCTGTAATCACCCCTCCATATGAAAAAGGTTGCCAAGCTATTGTACATGTGTCGCAGAATGGACTCATTCGGAGATCAATGTGATCAGACAAAAGCCATCTATTTTAGAAACACTAACTCTTTATATACTACTGCTTAAAGTTACTTACAATAACTTGGCACATTGTGATTCGATACGTCTTTAAGGCCATTAACAACTAACATATAATTGGTTAAGCACAGGTGTGAGAACCTGACCTTCAAAGTTTTCCAATAGTCCCTAATTTAGCAACTCAGTAAATTCCAGCTCCTTCTTATCTTGCTGGGATTGTTACTCCCAGAGCCTCACTCCCATCCTCCTTCACCTTCAGCTGTCCCTTGGTTCATGTCGAACTTCACGTAGGCACTTGCTGATCTGGGTACACGGCCGTTCTTTGCCAGAAAGTCATCCACATACATGGTATTAAAATCTAACTATGTTGACATTATTTTTCCACTTTATTTGGTTTTACTTCTGTTAAAAAATAAACAAGCTCTACACTTGCCTTTGGCTATGTGGCTTTACCAGCCTATGCAGATTTCTCAAGATAAAAATTCAGGAGTAGACAAAAAAATTCTCTTAGGTAGACACAGATTGCAGTAAGATGCTGCTACCTGCCTATCACTTCTTGCCGGTGCTGTTAATGGCATTTACTATACTGAAAATTGGTTTATGTAAACAGCTCACCTATCATTTTAATTATGTGCTTCAAGACAGGTTAGAGATCATAAACACTACAGCTAAGAATTATTTCTGCATTAGGAGTATCAGATGGTTAGATAACACAGCAAACATGATTTCAGATCTAATGGTTAAGCACAATTAGTCCTATCTCAGGAAATATGATAAGAGCTCTGATACCAAACAACAACCTGCTGTCATGCATCTTGAGCCTGCAGCATAAAAGATGCCTCCCCCTGATACAACAAAACAGTGTCTGTACCAGAAGCCTCAGTGATGAGCTCAAGAATCTTGGAATTTGTCCCTTATTCTAATGTTGACCAGCTGTGCAATCTCAGATGGGTCACTTCTCTGTTGAGCTTCAGCCTCTCTAAGCTGAGCATGATCCTGTAGTCAGGCTGAATAGTGGATGTGCAAATAAGAACAAAAGAACAACCTGAAGAAAAGAATGGAAAATTACCCTGACACAGTGTTGCAAGCTATTTTGTCAGCAAGAGATGGACCACTGCAAATACCTAATAAACATGCAGAGAATTGCTCTTAAATTTGAACAGAGCTGATCTTTCTCCACATCCTTCTCTGCCTTTTAACTTGTACCTTGGAGACATTCAGATTTACAGGGCAAAGTGCTTGAGATGTTCTCTTGCTGAAAATGTGTCTACTCTTAAACTCAACTTGAAATCATATATAGCATTGACTCACTTTTGCCAGCATGTAATAACCTTGTCCAATACTGCAAAGCCAAGATTGGCACAGAGATAAAATTATGAAGCTGCCACTCACACAGTACCTTGAGCTGCAAGGTTGAATAGTATCATGTCTCATGGACTGCTAGTAAGCATTAGATACTGTTTACTTTCTGAGTTTACCGCTGTTTGCTACATGGATGACACGTTTGGCTAACATGACAATGAAGTGGTTACTATTCCTGATGAAGAATCCAATGAGGCTTACAAAAAGAAGTTAAAAATCTTATCCTTCAGTCTCTTGCAGATCAATCTTTGTGGAGCATTCCAGAGGTTTTAGGAACCTCGGCACCGACATTTCCCGTTTCCCCCTGTTTATTGGCTTAGCACTGAGTGATTCTTGTTCTGAAATATCTCAGAGCAGAGGAAGAAGGCTGTCTCAGCTGAGTAAAGGGATAAAAATAACTGTTACAAAAATCAGCTTAAGCTCCTTCTCCCTTTCTGTGGTTTAATTATTTAGTTAGTGCAGATCTGGCTTTAATTGAGACAAAATATGAGCCCATGAGTACTCGGAGAGTGCAGAATTTTATTACACAGCCCAGAGCCAGAGAGACTCTGAAGTGTTACAAAAGAGTTAAAGTCTAACAGCAAAGAGGTGAGAGACTAACAGAAGGTGCCAGTTTCATTAAGTAGATATGTTGATGATAACAGGAAGAAAGAGCAAGACTTGCTGTCCAGTGCACCACAACAACTCCCATAATGTATTCTGCACATCATATCGTTCAAGTCTCTAATATTTCATTCATTGATTTTATTGTCAAATGAAAAGGCGGTTGTTCCAAGTGGCATTTAGCGAGACAGATGGGGAGAAACACAGACTTCATTACTGGCAGTTTGCTCGCTGGATAACGTTGACATTATATGGGTAGGAAGCAAGCAGAGTGCAAAAGTCTACCGGTCTTATTATTTAGAAGTCTCTTTGGTTCTATTCCTGTAATCTGATGGGCTTTTCAGCTGGTTAGACTGCAGCACGCCTCACATGTCATCTGCATCTGTGAAAAAGCATTGCTCAAACTTCTCACATAGGTGCTTTGAGATATGCTCTGTTAGCCTAGGATTCACCTTTTGTGTTGACTGCCCTTGTCTGATATAAGAAGAGAGAAGATTAGAAGTCTATGAGCTATTAAATTTTCTGGCATCTAGTTTTAAGGAAATATTCTGCATTTGGCTTACAAAACACAGAGGAGATCCATATATGTATTCAACTGAGTGTGTTCTCTTTAAGCCCCAGTAGCAAATATCACCAGAGAAGCCTTGGAAGTTTACTTACTGATACTCAATAGCTACAAGTGGCTTGCACCAATTGAAAGGAAAAGAAGAACTCAAGAGTTCCTTTAAGCCACAGGAATAAATGCATGGAAAAGCCAAACCGGAAAGAAGGAAATGCACATCTACATGGGAATTCAAAAAAAGCACCCCAAAATAATCTGCCTATTACCAAATCCACCTAGTAGAGGCTAAAATGAATTCTGAAATGGTGGGAAAAGCACTCCAAACCCTGCTCTCTTTGGAAAGAACTAGAGAAGAATGCAAAAAGTAAAACTGGTTTCTGGAAAAAAATCCAGAACTTTTCCTCTTACAGAATTATCCTCTGCAGTGAATGACTAGGTTATGATCATCCCTGCTTATCTTCCCTCTCTTTCTAGCCTCGTTAATTTTGCATTCCTAAGGCACAGCAGCATGGCCTCACCAAGAAGCCTGCAGCCACATGTCACACATAGATACATTTTTAAGCAACAGAAGTTAGTTCAAACCCTTACAGGCTGAAGAAGAACAGGCCCCCCCTTTTCTGGCCATGTGCTCCTTCCTCTACATTAGTATGTAAAATGTAGCACAAACTCTCCTTCATACTTTCCCCTGTAATGAGGTTAACTTGTTTGGACCTTCTAAAAGGTTAGGTGCAAAATGGATTTAGGCTGAAAATAGCTGGCAGCTGTCTGGCTTGACCAAATGACAGCATCTGCAGGCAGGCACAGCAGCAGATCTTAAGTTGCCTGTATGCTGTGCCTAAAAGCAGAACCTTGAAAAACTTTTACGAACCACTTTGTTAGTTACGTGTATAAACTCCAACTGGATTTAAATTTAAACAGTGTCTCTCTGTTAATCAGAGCCTAATTTAAGTGCCTTACTTTTTAAAGTGATTTTATAATAAGGTTTAACATGCAAGCTTTCCTTGAAAAATACCGAAGAATCAAAACGATCAGCTCAAATACTGAAAATGTCTAGACAAGATAAACCATACTTCCACAATAAAATGAGAGGCATGAAAGTATTAAGAATTCTGAGGACATCAAAATGCAGTGAACCAGCTGTGCAACCACTGCAGGAAAGCATGCAAAGGGCAGGAAGTTACGGTATCAGTTAATCCTCTTAATCTCTATTAATGCATGGAGTGTAAGCACCATTTCTTTTATGAAGCAGTAAAACGCTGTTATGAGTTTTGAATCTATCTTGTATCTCAATGAATCTAGTAATCAAAAGGCTAAGAACAGCAAGTCAAATATGAGAAAATTTCCCTTCACTTATTTTCCTCTTCAGCTGTCCAGGGACAAAATGGAAAACAGTATAAAAATTGAAAGCTGTAAAATGGACTCAGCTAACTCATTCCCTCACAACCGCAGATGTTAGATGACACACGGCACTTCCTCTTAAAAGGGAACCAACTTATGAAATAAATAAGATAAAGAAAATTATCTGTATGCTAAGTCTCTTTGGTCTAAAAAAAAAGGTATTACAGAAAAAAAAAAAAAAAAGGGCTTCACCTTCTGTTTTCCTTGTGGAGCATAAAAAGAATTCCTCACCCACCAGGTGATCACAAGACAGGCCCTTTACCAGCTCATAGCTCCTTGTACTGGAAACTGATGTCACCTTTTTGTCAGTCATGCTGCAGATCTATTAAGCACCATAATAAATACAAATTACAATAGAAACATGTTTAATACTTTGGCAAATTAAAAATGGATTGCCTTTCAAGTACTGAAAAATAGCAACAAATTAAAATGCATTTGCAGATCAGAAAAGCAATAAGTCAAAGAAGGGTGATGTAAATGACAATTTTGGCTGTGTACTGGGAAGATCAGTAAGACCCAGTTAAATCTAGTGATGAAATCCTGGCTTCTATTTGATTTAACACTTTGAGAGCTAATTCAGACCTCAATCACATAAATGCTATGCAAGCAAGCACGCTAATTTGAGAAATTATCACTCCATAGCAAGAGTCGCTGCCTACCTAGTTCATCTCAGTGTACAGCCATCTGGAATTAGCTGCAGTCCTCTTCACTGGCCCTCTGTACTGACTGTATGGAGAGAGGGACAATGAAGCCCCATAAAATCTGTTAATGCAGCTCACGGAAAAGTAATGAAGAGATGCTGTAAATAATTTCTTAAATCACTCCAACCAAAATTGTCAGAAGGTCAATTTATGTCTCCAAAAGCATCCAGCAAATGGGACATTTACAGTTAACCTATCTTAATCTCTAGAAAAGGGAAATCCTTTGTTAGCACTGAGGACAGACCCTAAAACTCACAGATTTGTGAAAGTTTCCCTTCTGTACCTCACTTTAGCTCCCACCTCTGCACTTTTAAAAGTCAAAATTGATCTTCTTTCTCTAGGATTCTTTCTTAGAGGTGCACAAATATGGTACTCACTCATAAAATCCAACTGTGTAGTCCCAGACAGACCTGCCTCGGATTTATTCTTCACAAACAAAAGATAATGGCTGTGAATAACTCCTGTGAAACCATATAAGGGCAGACTTTTTTTCTTTTTCCAAATGCACCCTAATTAACTCTTATTTTAGTCCATCCAGTCCCAGCCTCCTTCTATTACAGTGTCCCCCTGGGGCATTTCTTAACTCCCTACTTCATTAGTGCTGCTTTTAGCTTGGATCTACACTTGTTCCCTATCATGCCCTAAGGGTTTTCAGAAATGAACTTCTTTTTCACAAGATTGTTTTATTTCTAATCTGTATGATTTTCTGTGTTCAATGCCACAAAATATGGATTGTCAACTGCGCTCTGTAAATTGGCATAAGAAATGCAGAGATCATTTTCAGTGGCACATGCATACTCAAAACAAGAAGAAAGAACAACACCCCCTCTACAACATGTGAAATGCCAGTTACTTTTCTGCTAGAATAAGATACAACCTTCTGACGGAATTTAAAGCTCTTATTCTGTCACTTAGGCTCAGCCCATTAATTGCATGAGGAAACAAACTCCAAGGCACAGATCAAATTCTGGGACAGCCTTCCATTTGTTATCACCACATGAAGAGAAACTCAGCTTCTGCCTTTCCATGAAAGGAAAATAAACAATTTCCCACTTAAGCTTATAAGATCACTGCTGCAGGAAGAGAAATGCGTGAGTATGCATGCACTGATGGAAAGGAAGATTTATGTATGATGTGACTTAAGAGACAAAGGCATTAAAAGGAGATCATTATCTGTTTTGGAGGTGGAGAAAAGCTCTTCTATATATCATTATCAGATTCTGATCAGCTTCAGAAATTGGGAAGTACTAACGTTATTTCATTTCAGAGCAGATGGGAAGGTTCACCCCTCAGAAAGACTGAATGAGGACTGACTCAACAGCAATCATAAATTATTAACTAATTTGAAGGATTTTTCCCCTCTTCCTTTTTTTTTTTTTTTTTTCCAAGTCCTTTAAGCTAATTCTGTAGCTAATGCAAGGACAGATCTGAGGGAGTAATTATCTAGCAGGTATGACAGGATTAAGTAAATGCTCTATGACAAGACAATGCTGGGCTTCTCTGACTGAACCACTACATAAATCATTTGTGGTCAGGATCAAAGTATTTAATTAAATTATCTTTGTGTAGATGAAACATGAAAATTATTTTTTAAATTGCTGCAAGAGAGAAAAAAAGCTTCCCTTTGTTTGCTTTTTACAATCTATTATTGAGTCTGTAGTTCAAAACCCAAAATGATCAAAACAGCAGTGACTCACTGGCACAACCATTAGGATAAATCAACGTACCTTGAAAATTATCTCCCTGCACACTCTTCTCCGCAACCAAGATGATTGCAATGTTACACAAATGCATTACTAGAACAACGACAGCTTCCAGACCAGAAAGGCAGTGTCCCTTCGTGGTCTGAGTTTACACACAGGAATTCTCCTTAATGTAAAGTTGTGAGTCACTTCAGTGAGCTCTTACTAAACATTAGCAGTGTGCTAGAGGACTCTGAGAGAGAAAAGGGATTGTCATTTTTTTGTTTTATGCAAACAACAGTGGGAAGTAAGGAAAGCCTTGCTATTTAAGCAAAGAAGAAGCATGTGCAGAACAAAGGATTTTTTGCCTTCTCAGAACAAGGGGGGGGTGGGACAGAAATAGCTCTCTCCTAAGGCTGTTTTCTACACTGCCAGAAGGGAGAACCAATACCTGTGGATAGAGTTGCTTGGTTAAGGTCAGCAGGTCCTCTGCCTCTCTTGCTGCCCGCATCAGCAACTGTGTGAAACCGTTATCCTAGGACAGGAGAACTGAGACAGATGTACCCAGAGTTTTTTGAACTGTACTGAAGAACATCTGAAGATTTGGCTGAGGTCAGGCAGACAGAAATTTCTTTGCTGCCATGAAAATGTCTTCTGAGGTCATATTAAGCAATCTGCTCTGACAAATAAACATCTGAGATTGATCTGCCTTCATTTGGCTGCAGAATTGAATGAAATAATCTAGTTGGTGGATAAATGCAAGGATTTGCACTTAATTCTCTAGCCACTGTCAACCAGGATGGAAAGACTTCAAGCTATTGCTTGTTATTTGGACTAGTATCTTGGCTGGAGGAAAATCCAGTGGGGAAGAACTGAGGCGGTTATTAAAGCAAATCCTTCGTATCTCTCTTCAGAAGATAAAGGTGTTGCCATTTTACATACTGGATATCTACGTCTTATACGCAGTAAGCAGATCAATCCTTTGGTTTTTTTTTTTTCTTTCTTTTAATTGCAAACTGTAGCAAAAAGTAGAAAAAAAATAATTTGTACAAAATCTTTACAGATACATCAAATAAAAATGTACCGTGAATTGATTTTTAGGTCTACCAAACCTTGTCGGAGTCCCTTTAAATGACAGTTAAGAGAGAAAATCTACAACTAGTCAAACTTTATTATTCCCTTTGCTGTATGGAAGATAAAATAAATAATTTTCTGAAGGGGAAAAGAAAGAAAGTTAGATTAAAAAAAAATAATTTTTTTTACTATTATTATTTCTTCCCAACACTGCTGTTTGGGAAACATCATATGCGTTCTTTGTTCTCAAGGACAGCAAGAACAGGTAACGAATGTCCTATATGAACAATCATATGAACAATCATTAAGTGGAAAGTCTATGTGAATGCATGTGCAAGAGAAAACATGTCCTAACATTCAGCAATTTCAGTGAGCTTCAAATAGCTGTCCACATGCTCATGTACACATCTAGCAGAAGCTAGATGGACACTGCTGAACAATGTAACAAAGCAAGCAGTTTCTTCTAATAATTCTAATAATTTCTGGACATATTCTATTAGTAAGGCACTGCGAATGAGAGAGACTAACAAACACGATAAATATCCCTGCAACTCTACCATGTACAAATGCAGGCGGACGGGGGAGAACGGAAACAAGCATATGGAAATGCTAATGGAAATTAATTGAATTCTATATAAGGATTATAAAGTGGAGGTCTGAAGAAAGCTGTAAGGTACATGATACTGCAAATATTAAAATGTTTCCACAGTATAATCCCAAAGTGATTTAAATATGTACAGCAGCTTTCATAAGAAGTTTGATGTATTTCTTTCTGGACCACTTAACAATCATGAGCTACTGCTTAATTTCCTTTCCCTTCATTACTTACTGTCAATAAATGTGTGTGTGTGTTAAATTTAATTTTTCTCCTTTGCAATTAGTCTGGGTCTACCTGCCTGACATATTAACTGATTCTACAGTCTCACATTTGTGACACCAAATGATTTCCATGGTGACAGATTGAGATACATTCCTGAATGAGACTGGTAAGTGGGTTATAACTGACTGGAAAAGGGAGAAAAAAAACTTAACCCTGTTTTATATATACTTGCTTTGGTTAGGCTAATCAATAATTAAGGGAAGACAATGTCTAAGAAAAAAATTCCAAAGCTGTACAGTTAAATTTGTTTGGGAGCTGATAACCATAGAGGCTTGTGACAAAGTTTTTAAGGTTATTGTGGGTAATGGAGATTTTAAGAATATGTCAGTCACTTTTTTGAAGACTGACTTACTTGACTCACAACTTCAAACTTAGTTCAGTACATAACTTAGTTCAATGACTGTTGCAGCAGCTTTGATCATTAAATTCAGTCTAGAGTTGACACTACAGAATCTCTGGTCCATGTCCCTCTGCACATGGAATTTGCTCTTTTCTCTGGTTTATTTCCATTTAACAACTTTGATTTGTACTTTAGACTATACTTGAGGAATGAAAAACTATCACATGTATCTGGGTCTGGATTAAAATTTGATGTGTTCTGCTGCATGGGCACCTGTGTCCTTGGATGATATCTGTCAAGGGTGCTCCAGTGAACACCAGCTCTATCAAGCCCTCGAAGCCTTTGAAGGGCAGCTGAATAAAACATACTCAACAGGGTGATCTTGGATGTCAGCAACAGCAGCTGCTGTGGTTCCTGATAAAATGGATTCAGTGGTGTGAGAGAGTGTAACAGGGAACTGAAGACCCTACATTTACACACACTGACTTGAAAGAGTCAATACAGGGATACAGTAAGCAGGTATGACTTCTTTTATATCAAATGGAGCCAATCCAACCTGTAGCAGGTCAGAACTTGGCTAAATTTATTCTACAGAAGAATGAAGCATTCTTCATATATTTTCTCATAAAAACACCGGCTGTTGGCTTTGCTGCTGATTAACAACCTCCCACTTACCCGTTCTGGGCAAGTTGCTGAGGAAAGCTGTCAGACCAAGAACAGGATTGCTGGCAAGCTATCCTCTGGCCAAGGCACGCTCCATAAAGCACGCAGCTGTGTAGGAGAGGCTTTGCCATTTGGGAAACTGGGCTTCATGAATTCTAATCCATAGCAGCCCAAGTTTAGTTCTGTAGAAGAGCAAGCTAAATTAAAACTAACAACTTCCCCAAATGCAAAAGGATCCAACCACTATTTTTGAAATGATACCAGAATGGCATAGCAGGATGTGTAAATTGATGCTCGATCGCTGTGAGAGTACATCTGATATTTTTATAGGAAGAAACTCTGAGAGAAGAAAGTACCGGAATCATGTATGGCACTAAATGGTAAAATTCACAGAAGTCAGTATTTGCCCTCTAAAGCGTCTGACAGCTAACGTTCAGGAGTACACACAATAGCATCTGAGCAACCACAATGAAACCAGACAGCTACAACTTCATGTATACACAGTAAATCTTGCACAATTACTCCACCTAGACTAAATGCAAGATAAATCAAAGGGAACTGTGAATTCCCAGTGTAAAAAGGTCTCAGTGCAGAAAATATTTATTCCTATGGGCAGTTTATTTGTACAGGAGGAACTTATCCAGCGCTCTGCAGTGCTAGGTGCTGTACTAACACACAGCTGGTAATGACTAGGCAAGACAGACAATGGGAAGGAGAAAGGAAACCACAGGCAAGACCCAGGACTGCAGAGGCAATAAGGTACCCACATATATCTACATCAGAGACGGGAAGCAGAGCCCAGATCCCTGCTCTTCCACCCATTGGGACTGCTCTTCTTGTTCTTAACCCTGCTATGGATTTTAACACCAGATATTCATGCAGTTTAATACCAGGTATTCATTCTGCTGTTACACAGGTTTTCTTCATGGTCACTACTGAGCTAGGATGTGCCAGCCCAATTACCCCAGTGCAGACCCAGTGGGGATGTCCATCACTTCCCACCATCTTTGAGAGCTTGAGCAGTCGCAAGGACCTGGCAAAGGGGCAGCCTGAAGTCCTTCTAGATATCCCGTTCTGCACCTGCCACTGGTGCCCTCGGGATGCCTGTTTTCATGCGTGCCTGTGTGGCTGGGAGAGGGACCACGTGCAGTTTCTGATGCTGTAAGGCAGCAATATTGTCCGGTGCTCCCCAGGCTGTGAACAATAGTGCTTTATGCATGCAAGCGCGTCGCTGGGAGAGGGAGTCAGTGAGGAGAGCAGCTGCTGCTTCCGCTGTGCAACCCCATTACCCACTCGCTGCTCTGCAGCCAAGTCTCCCCGTTCCCTGCAAGCCCCACATCCACATCCAGAGCTGGGTGGGTTTTGCTCGTGCCCTTCAACAATGGCATATTAAGCTGGAAAGAGGGCTGCATGCTTGCTCCTGTATGATGGCATTCATTGCCACCCATTTTCTGCCTACCACCTTGTGCTATACAGATAGCAGCAGAGCGAGGTGCTTTGCGAGCATGTAAAAGTACAAGTGCCCCTGCAGTGTTTTACTGTGTCCTGAAAGACTTTGCTTTCCTGGCTGTAACAGGCAAGTGACAGCTGCATTTAAATGTAAATCAATAGGGCTTTTCTTTAGCTAGTCGCAGCTGGCATATTTTTCTCCTCTAGGCTTTTCAGCATAAAGAAATTGTGGCTCTACCTGAAAACTATCTAGTGCCTGCAATCTGGCCTGCTAGGAGAAAGAAGATGTACTAAAAGACACATCCCAGCAAAACCCTCCAGAAGATCTCATTTGCCTCCCAGACATGCAACTCCAGTGCAAACTTGGTGCTAAACATGAAGATCCATCTTCTCTCGGTTTATTTCATTTGTGTGTTTTGGCTCCTCTGTAAACTTTAGAAACTGTAATCAAAGGTGTTGCAAAATCTGCTTGCACTTCCCCTCTACAGCAGGGGCTTGCTAGAAGGAACACGACTGCTTGTCCACATGGCTGCACTGCTGCCTGGCAGGTGGAGACTTGTGGCCCCATCTCCATCCCACGGGCCCTGCACGGTTCAGCCTCCAGACCCAGGAGTTTTCTATTCTCATTTGATAAGTGTAGCAGCTGCCACAAGAGCTGTGAAAAGTGGTTTGCATGGAAAGACACTGATAACTCCCTTTTCAGGGGTATTGCCTAGCCTGCCTTTGTAGGCATCTCCGGAGCTTCCTCCTCTGGCCATGCTTCCTGCATCAGAGTTTGCTTTGGCTGGACTTGCTGCCACCAGGCATGGCAGAACCTTCCTCTCTAGTTTGAAACGAGGGATGACAGGGCAAGGTATAGGAGACACAGCAAGCTCAGGCAAAGAATATATACACAGGGAAGTGTGAGATCTGTCTTAGTCTGAAAAAGACCCCAAACAGTAGCCCTCATAAACATGCATTATTCCCTCCTTTGCAGTAAACATTTACTCAGGTGCCACTCTACTGCCACCATTTCCGTCCTTCTTACACAGAATCCTTCTTTCTGTTCTCTTTTCTGTACATATGTGGTATTATCAGCAGCTCCCAGCCACAATGCCGACGTCAGTTCTGGCTGCTGGGGGCAGGTCTTGGGATGGAGGGAATTGAGCACCACTGATTCAATTAGCCTCCTGTGACTCACGGCTCAAAGAAGTGCCCGGAATTGATGGGCTTGGGAAAGTACTTATTTTTTTCTCATCAGGAAGGAGCAAATCCCAGGAAGCCCAGTTGAGCATATGAACATCAAAGAGTCCAAGAAAGCTGGGCTGGCCAGATCCCAGTACTGTGGAGGCAAGCCCAAGCAGTCTAGCAGGACCCAGTGGAACCAAGAAAATATTGTGATATTTTCAACATCTGCATAATCCAATAAAGACAAAAAAGACAATAAATAATTTGCCACGTTGTTGCAGAGGGCTGATTTTAAAGTTGAGGTCTGGGAAGTTGCCGGCAAGCTTACAGCTTTCCGGGTTACTTATCTTTTATATTTCTTTAAGTAGGTGGCTGTAAATATTGAAGGAAAATGTAAAAAACACAAAAGTATCTGAATAAAAATAGCTCTTATTTTAATACAACTGCTTTGCTTTGCAAATTATAGACCAGACATTGATTATTTGTCTGTTGTTAATGTAACATTTTGTTGAATCACTACTAGACTATATTATTTCCAGGATAAGGATATTGTTTTGTTTGCCTGTCAACAAACATATCTCTCGCTGTAACAGAAGCTACGGATCTTGTATTCATGCTGCAAAAGACAAGATAATGAAAAAACCATTAACAGAAACTGTCATTTTTATAGATACGGCTATTCTGTCATAATTCAAGTCACCAAATTCTGCAGTTTTCCCAAAAAAGGAAAATCAACTGTCCTAGGCTTGAGAAAGAAAGATTTGCTTCCAGACTTGCATACAAAAGAAAAGAAAAAAAAAAAAGAAGTAAACCTAATGTATAAAGATGAGCAGCAGAGAACAATAAATACTGATAAGGTATATTATAGAGCCAGAAGTTTTGATGTGCTGGTAATGAATTTCCTTTTTCCTAGGCATTTTTACTGAGGTCAAGGGCAGGACAGATGATATTAAGCACAAAAATGTGAGCTTCCAAGTGGTCTACCTCAATCTTTGACTTCAACACATGCATTACTTGCTTTAAAAGGGGACAGCTATACAGAAGTCAAAATCTATGGCTAGTTGCATCAGCTAAAAGATTGGTTCACCACCATTAAACACCATCATAATTTTACTTTCATTACTTCAACTCAAATGATGAATAGATAAATAAAGATCTGTATGAGTGGAATGCTTTACGTAACCACTCCTCCAAAAAAAAACCCCAAACAGTAAAGACAAGAGCAGCAGCCATTTCACCAGAAACTCTGTAACTTCAGAGCATTTGTTTTCTCTGCGTATTCTGATAGCTTGTTTTGAGATAATTAAGAGGAAAATCTGAGGTTACTGCTGAATGAATCTGAGGAAAAATGTGAATATAATGAACTCAACAGCCTGGAACAGTAAAAGGTCTCTTACTGAGAAAGAGGACAGAGGCTGTGAAGGAAGTACTCAATTTTCTTCTGCTTTGAATTTTTTTTTTCAGTTAAGAAGGAGAATATACTCCTCTTTCTATGTTCTCACCAAGATTCAAGACTGTGGAAAGAAGACCTACTATTCTTGAGATAATTTCTACCTTCAAATAAGCACAGTATGGAATTTCAGAGCATAAAAATTAATGACCATCATCCAGAAGGCAATGGCTGTGTTCAGCTTGATCCCATTGAATAATTCTGATGTTAAGTGACACTCAGGATGAGCCAGGCAGATGTTTTCTTCTCATCTTCTCCTCCCCATCAGGCCTGGATCTAGAAACATCCACCCAAATTCCTGCTTTTATAATGGGCTATTACCCAAAAAAACACAGGCCTTGTCATGCCTTGCTCATGAATATTTTCGCTGGCACCAGAGCAAACATAGGCCAGATATCCATAAAGTCCAAAGACAGCTTTAAAGTCAGTTTTGCAAAGCATAGCAGTACATCTTAGTGTCTGCAGTTGTGTTTCTAATCATTGTGAAGATCAGCAGGTTTATGAATGGAAAACATGTTGGTCTTGGCTTCATTCAGAAGCTAGAATGGACCTTTGCTGTCTCTGTTCTGGTGCTTGTGCGGTTTCTGTGTGCTGGCCGATACTGTGCATGTTCAGTTGCACATTCAAGTTCAAGTCCTCAGATGACTGCAAATGCAGAGGCTTGTCTTTGACATATTTTGGTACATCAAATGCACCATAAATAAATGATACATGTGCATCTTCATGGATGAAAAACCACTGCAGTAGTAATTGTGCTGAAAGGGGAGAAGAGATCAGCACAGGGTTTTATTTTTGCATTGCACGTGCTGCAGGATCCTCCATCATCTACCACACCCACACTGCATAGGCTTTGATGAGCTTCAGCAAACAAGCAGGTCATTCTCCATCCAGCAGATATTGGAGTGGGCATCTCACATTAGCCTAGTTCCATGTTCTAACTACTAGCACACTAGCAATTAACTCTTTTATTTATTATGTGAAGCAAACAAAAACCAGGAGAGTAAACAGAGAGAGTGGGGCAAGGAGGAGATGTGAGTGGAAACATGTAGGCTTCAAAAGGCTCTTAAATGTTGCTGGATTTATTAACTTATTCCTTAAGTTTTCCTGCCAAAATAATACTTGGCAGAAGAGGATTGTTCTTTCAAAGGTTACCGAATTAGCACAACGTGGCAATATCAGTTTTGAAAAGACTTTTGAAGAGAAGCCTACTACTTTTTCAGTTGTGTTGCCATGGATTTCTTGTTTATTTTCTGCCGCCAGCCTGGATTTGATCTGTTTGCTTTGAGTCGTTCAGCTTATGACATAATAATTAATACTGTTTGCTAGCAAAACACTTTATCAGGAGGAAGCGTGATCAAAAGGTTGGTACAAAATTAGGAGCCTGGATAACGGCATCTCCTTCCTTGCAGAGACAATAATAAAGCCTGATCACATCACCTTTCTTTGCCACCGTTCCATCATTTGATTTCTCTTCTTAACTTTTCACAGAAGACATCTTGGAGATAGTGGACAACGCCTGCAAAGGGTTCCAGCATCAGATGGAGTTTGAGTGTTACTGTTGTCATTTCTCTTTTTGCAATCCCACCAGCATCCTTGTCTCAATTTCAAAGGTGGACAGCAAAGTCACAGCCCAGATGTCTTGCCAAAGCAGGAACAAGAGTCCTGAAGTACAAGGAATAATAAGTTAAATTATATGACTGCCTGTCTCAGCTTCTGCTGGTTAATTCAAGGCTGTGCAGACTATTTAGCAAATTCAGGTAGGGGGAAATAAATCAAATGGAGCAAGATGATTAAAGTTGAAGCAGCTCACCAATGTGGAAGAGAAGAGGAAATAATAAGATCTGTGCTGAAGGTACGTGCAACTGAAGATAAAAAGAAATAACAAGAAGGCTCTCCTGATGATCCTTAAAAATCATTTTTAAAATTTCAATCGAACAAGTTTAAAAAAAAAAAACCTCAAGCAACCAAGCAACAACAACAAAAAACAAAATGAGAAAAGCCATTGTAGCCTTAAAATAAATAAATAAATAAATAAATAAATAAGTAAATAAATAAATAAAAAGCCCATAGAATTGCTGGAATTCAAGTTAAAGGGTAGCCACAGGAGGCTTAAATTCTCTAGAAACCACTAAAATTTTTCAGTATGACTTAGGAAGGAGAAAATGTCTTTCACAACTGGAACAAAGATTAATTTCCTGGGGAAAGACCTTATAACATGCAAGGAGAATTAGACTGACTTCGAGGAAGAGAAATCATGCATTCTGCTTGCGATAACAAAGTCGAGCAGAATACTGAGAAGCAGCCAATACTTTTCTTAGGTTTCAAACAGCTTTGGAATGTTATGATATCTCAGGAGTGATTTTGAAGCAGCATATTATTTGCACTATTATTTGATTTTTCAAAGTATTACTAAAATTGCAAACTTTTTTTGTAAGTCGTTAGAGAGGTACATGGGAAAAAGAGTGTGAGAGAGGGAAAGAAAGGACAGATTTCACTTGTGCCAGGTACTGCCAGAAAAAAATACAGGATCCTTTAGATTGCCATTATCCTTGTTCTTCTAATTTCCAAAATAATTTTAATATGGACACGGAATGGAGACTGACAGTGGGACCTCTCCCCATCTCTGGCCCTACTCAGTGGTGCTTGCCTTCCTCTTCAGAGCTTTGAAGGGTCAGCTGTAGGGGTCCAGGGGCATGAGTAAAGAGCTGATCTCTTTCACCCACACCTTACAAAGCATCTGTTTTCCTCAGCATTTGCAGCCATCCAGGATTACCTATCAATTTTGCAGCAGCACAGCACAGCTTGGATCTCTCCCCCTTTGCTACAGTGAATATACATGGATGGCATGAGCTAGTTTTATGCCCTCTGGATGTAATACAAAGAGATATTCCTCTCGTAGATAACATCTGGGGCTATGGTGGAATCTTTTAATTGCCAGAGTCACATGCTGGGAAGGTGATTTGGTTGGTTTCCTCCCACCTCATCCAAGGTCACTGCATCTCTCTCAGAACGTCTCCTCTGCCTGCTTAATCATGCCATTTTCTCAACTCTTTTCAGAAAGGAGTTGTTCTTTTGTGGCACTTAGGCTTTGCAGGGAAACATTACTTCAGTAATGAATGAGTCCGAGGATAAAAAGCACAGTTGTTTTTCCTACTGTCTACTGTAGCAGATATGCAAATCTCAACTCAGAAGAACATTTAGCATTTTTCATTGCTTCAATGGATTTTGTAGAGGAGATCATCAGACATGAAAATCTGACAAATCAGAGCTTGGTAATAGTAACTTTCTGTTATGGATTTCCCTAATGGAAAGCTGTAGCAAAGAGCTTTTGTAACCTGTACATACCTGCATCTGTATATATCTCTAGATTTGTCTGGTTTAGAGTTTAACCCCAGTTGTGAAGTGCTGCCAGTAGGGTGCTGTGTTCTTAGATTGAAGTTAAGGTTGTGACAAGTTTGATACGAAAAGAAGATGTAAATCAGAAACAGACCTGCATGATATTCACCAATACATGCACCACTCAACTGAAGTAAGACAAATCTTTAATTTGAAAAGCATTCCTTCTTAAAACTGACGCTTTAGCAGATAGAAACTCAGACATTGCCTGTGCTGTCCAGAATTAAGGTTAAATGATAAGCACTAGAGAATTTTCATTGACAGCCTTCCTGAAAAGTTCTATGTTGTTTCAATATTGTGACAGTTATTCCAAGTTTCTTCAGTGACCTAAGGCCAGTATGTAAAGAAAGACAATCGATGTAGCCTGAAGTTTGTGTACTTCTTCAGAAAGTATTTCTGCAAACAAAGGGAGTAAAATAAACACACAACTTCCAGGCAATTGAGAGCCCCAAAAAAACTTGCCTGAGGGAAGCACCTTCTGTTACAGACAAAAGAGTTAATTCACCAAAGCTATGGAAAGAACTCTTTTCCCCAAAGAAAAGATCTAATGACCCTTATAAAGAGAGCCATATTGTGATGCTGTAAGCTGATTAGAGGGAAAGAGGTTCTTTGTGTCTTTTAGTCTTTGCACTAACAGGAAAACAAGGTGTTCTGCAATAAACAGGAAACCTTTTCTTAAAGCTTTATGGTCTTCTGTGCTATTTTACAAAATACCGTATATGTTACGCACCTCACAAAACCCACAGTTAAAGTGAAATGATTCTTCTCTTTTCAAAAGTCAGCCTGGCTGGAGGAGCAGAGTTAGAAATGAGAAAGTCAAGAAGCTGCCTCCTTTGAAACAAGCAAATGCTGCACTCTTTAAAGCAATTGCGGCATGTTTGGGGCACAAGGAGATGGGACCATATCTTGCAGCAGAGTGAGTGCCTTCGGGTAACCCTGAAGATAGCCCTTGCAAGGGCATGCAGGGTTGGGGATAACTAAAAGAAAACATGCAACTGAGCAGAATAAAGGAGGAAATAAATGAGGTGAGCTAGGCTTGCCCATTCTGATAAACACAAAAATAATGGCAAGGGGCATCCGAGGGATGGGGTTCACATTTGCCATATTTTAAGGGAGGTACATGTTCACTCAGAGACTGGTAAACTTGTCCCGGGGCATTTTGAGAAGGTTAGCACGATTTAAAAATAACATGCACTTTTGTTGAAAGAAAGATCAGATCTTTTTTAAAACAGACATCCTCTTACCCAGGTAAGTGACAGCTATGGCAGGGAAACTGTTGCGTTTCACAGTGTAAACCTAGGGAAAAAGTTGTACTTTGGCAGAGCAGTTTAAGCAAGTATCTGTGTGATGCAGAATTTTTAACTCACTCCCCTAATGCAGTTCATACCAACCACTTTTAAAGAAAATTAGAGTTGATGGACCATTGTACTTAGTCCCTATGACTCAGTTTGGGTTACACCATGCAAGCTTTTTTACACAATTACAGATAGTAGTGATGCTGTACCTGGTAGCTGCCTGTTGTTTAAATGAAGGGCGGTGAGATCTATTAAAGATGTGGTTTGAGTTCATAAAGAGGTGATACATTTGCCTGAAAGAAAAAAAAAAAAAACCCATATCCTGTCTTTTTGTGTTGCTGTTAGGATGAGAAGGGAAAACAGGAGGCTATAAGGAAAGAGCTGAGAAGCCAGGAAAATGCTGGGCTAAGCCGTAGTTTGCAGGGACTTGCACAGCAGCAGCTTGTTTCCTCGTCGGTGGCTTTCCAATGCAAGCATTTGGGAGCCACCTCTGGGCTGAGTAGGTGGCTTGTTCATCACAAAGCCCCTTTTCTGGTAAAATTTTTGCTCTCCAGCAGAAAAGTAGTCATTCAGAGAGGCTTGCCTGCTGGGGAAGTGAATATCTGTCTATTGCTATCAGTATGTCCCTGTCTGTATGTGCAAAGATGGATTTATTTTTTACCACCTAGACATCAAAGCTGGTGATCTAACTACTTCTAGCTGATGAGAGGGAAGTGAAAAGAATAATATTTGGGAGAGGGGTAGGTTTTGTTATCTCCTGAATTCTTGAATGGGTGTAATACTTACATGATGCCTGAAGGTGAGAAAAGGGATTCACTGGAAGGAGACACCTCTCATGAGTATTTGTCTGTGATCAACCTAACTAACAGACCCACTTCCTCTGTTTTTGGAGACCAGTCTGAAAAACTGGATTTGGTGTGCTCTTTTCCCATAAGAATCAAAGAGCAGTGAAAGACCCCTCTCCTGGAATTCAACAAGATGAGTGGTCTGGATCAATACATGATCAAGAGACTGTCTGCAATTCACCTTCTGAAAGTGACAACTGTTGCACATTTCTAGGGTATCATCAATAAAGCATGGTGTATCAGGCCCCAAAGAGTCATAAGTTACCACTAATAAACTTTGGATCTAGTAGGGCTAAACCAGATAGCTAGTTTAAAGCATTTCCTTTGCTTTGCTGTCATTGATACCACTGAGGTATAGACTTATGCTAAGGCCGTAGGTATGATTATAAACACAAATATTAAAGTAACATGTTATTTACTTGCACTGAATAAGATTTGCTAAATATCCAGACATGCTTATAGAGATGATGGAAAAAAAAGGAAGCCCTCAAACTTATGTCATCCTCATTCAGTCCTTCCAAAGCATATTAAGGTGAAGGAGATAGCAAGCAGTTGGGAAATTTGTGGTGGTATCAGAAGGGAATAGCTTGAACAAAACAAGGGCATTCAACAGTATTTCTAGTAAAGCAGGTGTTGATTGTTTTGTGAATGTTTTCCACAGATAATGAACTGAGAAATTTTGACACAAAATTAATTACGAAAAATAGGACTGCATTCCAATGGCTAATTACTACCCATGTAAGCTGACTAATGGCAAAGCCTCCCAGTTTCACTGTTAGTAAGCTGCATACAAAAGCCTGAATTAAGATGCCAATCTACAGAATAAAACACATACAAATATCTCCACATTTTAAGAAGCCCTCTCAGCACCCAGGTTTAGCTGGGTGATTTTGCTCTGATGCCTAATCTGCCCACACATCCCCACATTTACAAGCAGCTCACTAATCAAATCTCCCACTTTTTTTCCTTCTTTAATTTGGTCACAGCAGGGCATTTCTCTCAGCAAAATAATCTGAGTGAACAAGGATATACCCAGGGCTGGAAACTCTGCCCTTGGAACAAGCTCCTGGCATGCATGTCGGATGAAAAGAAAACGCAAAAGGGGGAGCTGGGGCTGGATGAACATTTCTCTTCATGTCAAAGTGCCCTCACTTGGGAATGTGGAGGGAGTTACAAAATGCTCGTTAAAAGCCCCACATATTTATTCCAGAGCTAAGGTAAGGAGCTATTACCTTCCTGGGAAACATCATTAGGGGTATGAATGTAAAACCAATAAAGCAATTACTCTCAAGGAAAGATAATGTTTGACATTTTAGGCTCTGAATCTCTTCTCAGCAGTGAAAAGGATAAGATGATTTCCTGGGTTCAGCAGTAGCAGTCATTTTTATCCTTTTTAGTAGCTGGTGCAGTGCTGTGGTTTTGACTCTCAGCCTGAGAATAACGCTGATAACACCATTGGTTTTAGCTGTTGTTCAGTAATGTTTACTCTGACCAAGGACTTTTTGAGTCTCATGCTCTGCCAGGGAGGAGGGTAAGCCAGGAGGAAGCAGAGACAGGACACCTGACCCAAACTAGCCAAAGAGGTATTCCATACCACATCATGTCATGCCCAGTATAGAAACTGGGGGGCAGTTACCCGGAAGGGCGAGATCGCTGCTGGGGTTGGGCTTGGTATCGGTCAGCGGGTGGTGAGCGGTTGTATTCTCTTCCCTTGTTATTTCCCTTATTATTGGTGGTGGTAGCAGTAGTGGTTTTGTGCTATCCCTTAGTTACTGGACTGTTCTTACCTCTTATCAAGAGTTACATTCTTTCAGTTCTCCTCCCCATCCCTCCAGGAGCCGGCTGAGGAAGGAGGCCCCGGGGGGAGTGAACGAGCAGCTGCATGGTTCTGGGTTGCCGGGTGGGCTTAAACCACGACAACTAATAACTGTTCATCCAAATTTACTGCTTCCAATTTTATCATCACTTCTGATTTTTACGCTGAACAGTTTGCCATCAGTTACATTTGCAGTTAAAGGGTTCAGTACCCTGTGTGTGTGTTTTGTATTTTCCTAGTGTCACTTGTAACAGGAGCATGATACAAAAGTCATTACACAACCTGTGATATACTTGGAATGATGCAAAGGCGTACAGCTAGATTGTGCAAACAGCATGCAGCCCTATCCCAGTGGATGTGCTGGGGAAGATTATGCTTTAAAAAGTTGGAATCCTTCCAGGGTTCCTCTTGTTACTTGAGAATTGTGCACATCATAGCTTCAGGATCACGCATTGCCCGGAAATGTGTGACCTGTTCAGTGAGTGTTGCAAACAAACTAGCTTGTACCCTGCCAGATAGGAAAAGCTGCTGTCATAGGCCATTGTGCAAGGTGTGCACATGGAAAACAGCCTTTTATGCATGTCTACATGTAGGTGCAAGATTTGTGTTCTTTTTCTTCTCTTTCTATGGGGTAAATTCAGCAGAGTCATTGCATTCTGGCTCCTGCTTGGTGACTTGTTGCAGGGAGTCTCTTCATTCTGATGTTCTACTCTCTCTGAGAAGTTTTCTGTGCACTTGCATTTCATGGCTTTCCTAACACTTCAAGTCAGGGGCTTCTTCTATTGCTTTGGAGTTTGAGAATATCCATCTTCATGTATTTTCTCTCATACACCCCTAGGAAAACCGGAGCCCCTGCTTTGGTTGTAATTATTCATGTAGATTATTCCTTCCCAGCTTTGTTTCTCTTCTGTTTAAAATGTGGTTGATAATTTTCTACAGAAGGTATCAATGAGAAATTTTCCCACATTCTTCAGTCAGTGCATTTTAGGAATAGCTGCTGTAACGCTTATCTCTTCCTACTTGGCATGTAAAGTAGGCTTAAATAAATAGATCTGCTCATTTGGTTTGGAGGTTAGTTCATTTGTTGCTATTAAGTATTTGGCCTATTATCAAACCATTTTACAAAGGGTGTAACTGTGCAGCTGTTAATGTGCTTCCATCCCTATCATGCGTAGATCATTTACCCCCATAAGGCTGAGGCATTATCCAATTAACAGCCAGCTTGCACTGGATTGCGTAAGAGTGTGATGAAGTAGACATAGCCAGATGTTATCAGGTGGCACAGGAAAGAATTTGAGGTCTTGACTTGCCCAATATTAGATGCAGAGTTTCAAGCTTATGTCCTATGGGGGAGTGAGAAATCGAGAGCAGAGAAGGTTCTTGTATTGCCTGTATCTCAATGACTAACTGGCTGTCATCCAGCACTTCAGATGAAGCCAAAGCTCTCGTACACCAGTGCTTGCCTTCAATAAAACTAGTCTCAAATCAGATTGATTTGCTCTGTTTTCCTTTTTTATTTCTCTCCACCTGAGAGAAGGCTGCTTTGGTAGAGAGAGGGGAGCTTAGATTCCCCCTTTGGAGATACCCCATTACTAGGATGAACATTCCTCACAAAACAGAACTGATGGAATTGCTCAAGAAGCAAAGTGATCTGTAATTTCAAAGTTAGAGTTTCCCATCACTTCAAGCTGGAGGTTGCATGGTAGGAAGGAATTCCCCATTTTATTTAAAGTGACTACAGAGGAAAGAGTACCACTGGTGCAATTAAGGTACCATAGGCTAATGCAAACGATGTGTAAGGAGTTGACATTCTTTGCTCTCTGATAGCATGCAGTGACTTCGGTCTCAGATGCTGCTTTGCCTGAATGTTTCAGGAGAGGCTTCATTTGTTGTGACTGTCCAGGCAGAAACTTCCAGGTGTGTGATCACATGATGGTACTGTTGATAAAGCAGCGCTAATACATTAGTTGCAAGATAGCCTTTTTTGTAGTTAAAATAGCTCTGAGCTACTATGAGCCTACTGAGCTACTGTTCTTGAAAGGGAGGTCTTTTCTGTGCATCAAGAGGAGCTGTTGGCATGCCATGGAAGTTTTACCTCTAGAAAGCTGGATGAGATTGATCTCCTCAAAGTAAGTGTGTGGTGCTACCTGCAGTTTTAAATCCAGTGCGGCAGTGTTCTTCACAATATGGAAGGCATTTATTATCCAGGAACTACTGCCTTACAAAATGGTGTTTTGCCACCCTTTGTTTGGTAGGACCTAGGTTAGATTTTGTGTGTAATAAATGTTGCCTGAGAGGTGAAGAAGGGGTGTAGTGCTGAGGCCAGGCTGTATTTTTCTTTCTAGCTTATGAGAGGATCAGGTGGAGGAAGTTTTGCTTGGAAGGCAGTTGCTTCTCTCCTACAGATTGAGCTGATGCTGTTTATTTTGGGTAAATCTGAAATAACCATTTTATTTTTTCCTGTTGCCTGTTGTGGTTTAAACCCAGATGGTAACTCAGAACCAACCAGCCACTCGCTCACTCTCTTCCTTCCTCCCTCCCACTCCTGGAGGGATGGGGATGAAAATTGAAAGAATGTAAATCCCACAGGTTGAGATAAGAGCAGCCCAGTAACTAAGGTATAACACAAACCACTACTGCTGCCACCAATAATAATAATGATAAGAGAAATATCGAGGGAGGGGGAATATAAAAGTAAAAGGGGAAAAGGAAAAGAAAACAATAAACAGAAGTGATGCACAA